>JAREIS010004700.1:0-12422 GCA_030060385.1 Muscicapa striata striata | reverse complement strand
TCCCGCCAGGAGCCACTTCCCATGGCCCTGCAGGGGCTTCCACGGGCTCGGGGCCTCTCAGGCCGCCCCTGCTCCAGCCCGGACACCTGACAGGATTGCAGGTGGGTCCCGCTCCATCCCGGCCTCAGCCCCAGCTCCCAGCGCCATCAGCTCCCGCTCACCCCGAGCTCCCGGCGGTTCAGGCCAGCAGCGGCTCCTTCGGCCTCAGCCCGGGCCGGGCCCAGCGCCGCTGCCGCTCCTCAGGCGAGGTTTCCAAATAATGGCGGAGCGCGTGGACATGGAGGGGTAGTGTGCATGGCCCGCCCCTCGCTGCGATTGGCTGATTCTGCCGTCACTCCTCACTCTCGCGCGCTGATTGGGCAAAACAGGAACAAGTCCGGCCCCGGGGCCAAAGGCGCCATTTTCGCCTCGGCACGAACTCCCCTCCCATACCTCGAGCTCCGCCATTTCTCGCAAACCTCGCCTGAGGAGCGGCTCCGGCGCTGGGCCCGGCCCGGGCATTGGGCCAAGGAACCGCTGCTGCCCTGAACCGGCGGGAGCTCGGGGTGAGCGAGAGCTGAGGGCGGTGGGAGCTGGGGGTGAGCCGGGACCCACCTGGAGCCCCGGCAAGAGCCCGCACTAGGCAAGGGATGTTTGAGAGAGGGGCCGGGGCTATGCGGGAAAATTCACGTTTTCAGGGGTTTGTGTGCACAGAGAAGACAGAGGAGTACTGTAAAAGTGACTTTATTGGTGAACAATGGGAGAGGCTGCGGGCATTTGCCATGCGGTCTCTAAAACGCAGCCTCTTTTTTTGTATCCTCATTTTCCCGGCTTCATCTCCCTCTCCCTTTGCCCACGGGCTGAGGTATTTCGAAGGTTCAGACTTCCCGATCCGTCTGCCGCATTTCCTCCTTAATATGCACCCCTCCTTTAGTATAACATCCGATATTCCCGGCTGCGTTCAGTGTTTCTCCTTCTCGGATGACAGGAATTGAGCAGGATCTGAAACTGAGGAGTTTTCCCATTGCTTTCTCGTGCACAAATTCCTGGCCCTATCTCCAAGCAGATTCACTCATTGACTCTGTTTTTTCTTCCTGGTTCCTCTTTGGTTTGGGATTATTCTCAGTGCCCTCACTCCCTGTCTTTTTGTAGCCATTTCTGGATCAGGCCTGGCTGCCACCTGCATCCCCTTGCTCACCTGCTGAATGAGCTGCACTCAGCAAGGTGTCGAGCATGGGAAAAAGATGAGAGTTGCTGCAGCACATCAGAGGAGGAACAGCTTTCGTTTAAGCCATGGTCTGCCAGGAACGCTGAAAACATGTCCCATTGCCATCCTTTCCCTATTTGGACGGGTACATGATCTACTTTCTTACTTCCTTTGTCACCTGTTTCACCACTTTTCAGTTATCTCTTTGGAACCAGCAGTTTGAGTAATTTAATTTTCCATAAACTCCTCCTCCCTCTGTTCGTAGGTAATCTGATCCCATCCCATGGTGAAATGTCTTCTTCTTCATTTCCCTGGGTTGGTCGGCAGGAAGGTCAGGAGCTGGAGGTGGTCAATTGTTATTGCGAGGACTGATAATATATTCTTTAGTACATAATAATAATAGCAGTAATAATAATAAAATAACAACAACTACAACAACAATAGTAATAGTATGGGTATTAATAATAATAGTAATAATGATAATACTGTTTAGTTTTTAATCTAAATGTGGTACTCAAAGTATGGGTGAATTTTCTTTCTCCTCATGAAACAGGGGATTTAAGGGTTAAATAGAATAAAGAGTAGAACATATTGAAAAAGGGGACTTAAGGGTTAAATAGAATGAAGAGTAGAACATATGGTATCAGTTACTGTGTGCTTATAAGGAAAGGAATGCACGACAAGAGACCCCTGAGTTAAGTAAAAGGGGGACCCTCTGCATAAAAGTGCAGAGTCTGCAAAAATATCGCACTGAGGGACTAAAGCGCATGCATAGATAGACAAGGTAAAAAGTTCAGCAGCGAGGAAGACTGCTGTTCTTCATCATTTTCAGCCCACCGACTCATCTAGAGACCACCGACCCAATAAACTACGCAGCCGCAATGAATATGCAACTAATTTCCATACGGAGCGGGGAACAGGCGGGGCAGATAATCAATATGTATAGGCGATTTAGAATATGCATGAATTTCCTAGATAAATAGAAGCCTAGAAATCATGTAAGGTACGCAGGATTTGGGAGGATGCTCTCCCCCTGCGTCCAGCGCTGAATAAAATACGTACCTACTCCACAACTTTATAGGTTGTGAAGTTTATTTCCGTGCTTCATTGGCACCCCAGATGGGACCTTACTGTCTGTCTGCAGAATCGGGCTGAGGGGCGGACGGCTCCACGGCGCGCCCCGGGATTTCCTGGAGGAGACCCGACCCCGGCTCGCTTACTGCAGCGACAGGAAGGACCACTCGCTGACGGATGAAATGGTACGTATTAATTCTGGAGGGTTTGTAAAACATATGTACGCGTGACTGGAGGGCTGTTGATAAATCGCAGGAGACGTCCTGCGTACAACAAAGTCCCTGTGTGGTTAGGGCTTGCAGGCAGCTGGCCGGTGGAGTTACCGGCGGAGGGATACGAGCACCGGTGGGGCCGCTCCATTCCCTTGACCTCCGCAGGTCGAGAAGGGAGGAGGGGGGCCGGTGAAGGAATTCGCTGACTGATAGAGCAGCCGTGGAGCGACCCTAGAACGCGGGTCGAGTGGATTCCTGCTCCTGTGTTATCGGAGCTGAGGTGGTGTGTTGGAGTCCGGACATTGTGAGCAAGGCGAGTGTGTGAGTGAGTGAGACGTGCCCAGGAGGGGAATAAGTGTGGGGTATTTGCTTCAGAAAGGCAGAATTGTTGTGTAGTGTGTGGTGTGATGCGAGTGGGACTGTGGCTGTGCTGAGAATATAATGATTGTCAGTAGAAAGTACGAATAGTAAGTGTGCTGTGTTCGTACAAGAGCGGGCGTGCTGCGTTGGTGCATCGTGTGCTTTGTTTGTGTACTGAGAAGGGTGAAAAGGGGACCCCTTTCAAATGGTTTGGGCATGATCTTTGGGAATTTGTGAACTTAATAGACAGCCAGATAGAGAGAGGAAATAAATTGGCTGATCTAGCAGTTGGTATTGTGTGTGGGAAGGGGATTGGAAAGAAATTCTAAAAGTTCAGTAAGGAAAAGTTTAGGTGTAAGGTAGGCAGGGGACGAAAAGAGAAGATAATGGGATCTACACAGAGCACAGAAGTCCCTAAAGCCAGCCCATTAGGATGTGTTATAACACATTGGAAAGAAGTTGCAGTAACTGGCGGCACTGAAAATAAATCCACCCTAATTAAATATTGCAGCCAGTGGTGGCCACTTTATAGACTAGACCATGGAGCTAGGTGGCCACTCACCGAGACTTTAGATTATGATACTCTGCTGGAATTAATGTTGTTTTTAAGAAGAGAGGGCAAGTGGAGTGAAGTCTCCTACTGTGACATGTTTTTCTCTCTCCGAAACCACCCTGAATGGCAGAGAGACTGTGGGATTAAGGCACCTTCTGACCCTTTAGTTTTGGCCCTTGAGAAGGAAAGGAAAGCAAATAAAGGGAAACTTGAAAGGTGTTGTTCAGCATGTGATATAGGTGAGAGGTGTACCAGATTAGACAAAATGCACAATTTGGATATGCAGGAACGGGGTTTGAGGGACCTATTCAAATCTCCTCCTCGAACTCAGAGACAGAAAGATGATGATTCAGAAGGAATACTTACTCCAACCCATTCTCCTCCCAGAAGCCCTGTGTCTTCTAGGACGAGGAATAAGGTGGTGCTACAAGCCCCTCTAAGAGAGGCTGTGGGACCGGAAGGAGAGAGAGTCATAGTAAAAGTACCCTTTTCCACTATTGATATAGAAGCATGGGAAAAAGTTGCTAAAAACTACCGTAGTGACCCAATAACTACAGCGAAGCGTTTGCGGTATATTATCAAGCAGCATAATCCAGATTGGTCTGATATACAATTATTGCTGGATGCATTAACTGAAACGGAAAAACAATTAGTCCTGAAAACAGCAGGAGATCTAGCAGAGGATTATTATAAGGCCCAGCAATTGGACATAAAGGACTATTTTCCCCTCCAGAATCTACAGTGGGATGCAAACAGGACAGCAGAATTGTGGAAGTTAGAAAGCTACCAAGAATGGATAGCAAAAGGGATGGAACGAGCAATACCTAAAACTATAAATTGGTCAGCATTATATGCTATCAAACAGGGTCCCTCTGAAACACCATCTGAATTTTTGGACCGATTAAGGGATGCAATGCGTCGCAATACATCCCTAGACCCTGGAGCAGAAGTGGGAATTCAACAACTAGTGAGTTTATTTTTGGGTCAATCTACGGGGGATATTAGGCGTAAGCTTCAAAAAATAAAAGGGCCCGAGGGAAGAAACCTAGAGTATTTACTAGAAGAGGCGTGGAGAGTATTTAGCAATAGAGAAGAGGGATATAAGCAGAATGTGGGGAAATTGGTGGCAGTGGTGAGGGAAGAGAGAGGAGGACAAAGTCGTGGGCAGGGTCGACGAGGGGGACAGGGGGCCCACCTCGATTGGGTAAAGATCAGTGCGCGTTTTGTAAAGAGTTTGGGCACTGGAAGAATGAATGCCCTAAACGGAGGAGGGACAAGGGAAAAGACGTGATCGCACATGTAAAAGGAAACTGAAGGGGACCGGGAGATCTACCCCCAGCAGATCCCCTGGTTATAACAATGGAGCTGGGGGAGGAGGGAAAGGGGGTAGAGTTTGTAGTTGATACAGGAGCGACGTATTCGGTATTGAACAAGGCCCTGGTGCCTGTGGGAAAAGATTATGTTACGGTACAAGCAGCTACTGGCCAGTATGAAAAGGCTTATTTTTGTAAACCCCTAAAATATAAATTCGGGAAACAATGGGGCACTCATAAGTTTTTATACATGCCAAATTCCCCAAACGCTCTCCTGGGAAGAGACTTATTGGAACAATTACAAGCGACCATTGTATTTAAGGATGGGGAGATTACTTTGGAGGTAAACGACCAACAATATATAGAAGTGTTGAGCTTAATATTGACAATCATTGAAATTGAAGAAGAAATTAGAGAAGAAATAATTAGTCAGGTGTTCCCCGGAGTATGGGCTTCCAATGTGCCAGGGAGAGCGAAAAACGCACCTCCTATAATAATTAAACTCAAAGAAGGGAAACAACCAGTCAGAATCAAGCAGTATCCTTTGAGAAAAGAGGACAGAGAAGGAATTAGGCCAGTGATTGAGAACTTCTTACAACTAGGATTATTAAAAGAATGCCAATCTGAGTTTAATACTCCTATTTTACCTGTTCGAAACCTGATGGGTCATACCGGTGGTGCAAGACTTGCGAGCTGTTAATAAAATAACTGAAGATCTTTATCCAGTAGTGGCAAACCCATATACTTTATTAACGTGCTTAACACCAGAGTTTACTTGGTTTACTGTTTTAGACCTGAAAGATGCCTTCTTTGCCTCCCTCTCCATGAAGCCAGTCAGAAAATTTTTGCATTTGAATGGGAAAACCCTAAAACTGGACGGAGAACTCAACTCACATGGACAGTACTCCCCCAAGGGTTTAAAAATTCTCCTACTTTGTTTGGAGAGCAGCTTGCCAAGGACTTAGAGGCCTGGGAGGCCCCCTCAGAAGAAGGAAGGCTGTTGCAGTACGTAGACGATCTTCTAATAGCCACTAAGACGGAAGAAGCATGTGTGGCCTGGACGGTGAGTCTCTTAAATTTTTTGGGACTTCAGGGGTATAGAGTATCAAAGAAAAAGGCTCAGGTGGTGAAGCAGAAGGTTACCTACCTGGGGTACGAAGTTAGTGCTGGACAGCGGAACCTAGGGCAAGATCGTAAAGAAACAATATGCCAAACTCCACAACCCCAGACAATAAAGGAACTGCGAACCTTTTTAGGGATGACAGGATGGTGTAGGTTGTGGATCTATAACTATGGGTTGCTTGTTAAACCTCTGTACATGCTCATGGCAAATGGCAGCAGAGATCTCAAGTGGACTAAAGAAGCCACTCAAGCCTTTCGTCGATTAAAAGATGCTCTTATGTCAGCCCCAGCCCTAGGACTTCCTGATGTAAGTAAACCATTCTTTTTGTTCTCTCATGAGAAACAGGGAATTGCCCTGGGAATACTAGCACAGAACCTAGGGCCATACCGAAGAGCAGTTGCTTACTTCTCTAAGCAGCTGGATGCAACGGCCAAAGGATGGCCAGGGTGCCTCAGAGCGGTAGCAGCAGTTGTGATGAATATTCAAGAGGCACGCAAATTCACCCTGGGCCAGAAAATGACTGTATTAGTGTCTCACACAGTATCTGCAGTATTAGAGGCAAAAGGGGGGCACTGGCTTTCCCCACAAAGGTTCTTGAAATACCAAGCTATTATGGTGGAACAAGATGATGTGGAAATAGTGGTGACTAATATTGTCAACCCAGCTTCTTTTCTCAGTGGAAATCAAGGAGAACCAGTACACCACGACTGTCTGGAGACTATCGAAGCCACCTACTCCAGCCGACCAGACTTGAAGGACACCCCTTTTGACGACGCAGAAACATGGTTTACTGATGGAAGCAGCTACGTCATCAGTGGGAAGCGGTATGCTGGGTATGCAGTTACCACCAGTAAAAAGGTACTAGAATCGGGACCTTTGCCAATAGATACCTCTGCACAAAAGGCTGAGATAACTGCCCTGACTCGTGCCTTGGAAATGGCAAAAGGGAAGAAAATAAATATATATACAGACTCGAGATATGCATTTGGAGTAGTGCACGCACATGGAGCTATCTGGAAGGAGAGAGGACTGTTAAATTCACAAGGAAAGAACATAAAACATGCACAAGAAATATTGCGATTACTGGAAGCAGTCCAGATGCCTGAGAAGGTAGCAATTATGCACATTAGAGCGCACCAGAAGGTGAGCTCAGAATTGGAAGAAGGAAATGAGCTGGCGGACAGAGAGGCAAAAGAGGCAGCAAAGGGTGAGGTAAGAGTTGAGGGAATCTTGATTCCAGATGGACAGATATCCCTTGAAGGTAAGCCAATATACGATAAAAAAGATAAGGAACTAATTGAGGATCAGAAAGGAACATATAATGAGGAAGGGTGGGCTGTCACTACAGAAGGGAGACTGGTCATCCCCTCCCACCTACTGTGGTCCCTAGTTAAAAAGGAACATCAGAAAACACACTGGGGAGCAGATGCTCTATATACCCATCTAATTGAAAAGATTACTGCCAGAAATTTATATACTACTGTTACCCAGGTTACTCGGCAGTGTGACCTTTGCCTCCAGACTAATCCTAAGAATACCCCTAAACCAAAACTTGGTCGAATTGGAAGAGGCCAGGGGCCTGGGCAGCAGTGGCAAATTGATTTTTCAGAACTTCCAAGAAAAGGGGGGTATAGATATTTACTGGTGATGACAGATACCTTTTCAGGGTGGCCAGAAGCTTTCCCAACTAGAACTGCTAAAGCCCGGGAGGTAACTAGAGTGCTGTTACAAGAAATAATACCACGCTTTGGAGTTCCAGCCACTATATCCTCAGATAGAGGACCACACTTTATTTCAAAAACAGTGCAACAAATTAGTCGTCACTTGGGCATAGATTGGGAACTTCACACCCCGTATCATCCTCAGTCAAGTGGCCAAGTAGAGAAAATGAATCATTTAATTAAACAGCAAATTGTGAGGTTAGGACAAGAAGTTAATTTGCCCTGGCCCCAATCACTCCCATTGGCATTGATGCGAATTCGAACTAAGCCAAGAACTAAAGAAAAGTTAAGTCCCTTTGAAATGCTTTATGGGAGGCCATATGGAGTGCAAAGGGGAACCTCTACCCAAGTTGGAGAGGAGACACTGGCCACCTATATGGTGGCTTTGAGCAAACAGCTCAGAAAAATTGAAAAACATGTGGCTGGAACTCGGGGCAAGGGTCTGGATGGACCAGTGCATAATATACAGCCTGGGGATTATGTATATGTTAAGTCTTTTACAGAAAAAACCCTCGAACCACAGTGGGAAGGACCATTCCAGGTGCTACTTACCACCTTCACTGCAATTAAGGTCAAGGAACAGAGCGCTTGGATCCACCATTCTCGGGTGAAGAAAGCTCCAGAAGCTCCTTGGAAAGTAATATCTGGTGATAACAGACTAAAGTTCAAGTTTACACGAACAAAATGAGCATATTACAGTTAGGGGTGTTCGGTGATTCAGGACGTAGAAATTTAATTGTTTTGTTTGTAAATATAACTATATTTCAAGAACTGGAAGGTACCTTTAGCCAGAGCAATGTTGAATGGCCTTGGTCCCAGGCTTTTGTTCAGTCTACCGGATATATGGGGAAGATACAAAATTTGAACTTGTCAACTGTAGTTATGCATGGAAACCAGGTATATGAAAACCAAGAATGGCAGAAACAAGGGTTGTGGTCACTTCAAGGGATTGTAGGAGAGACCATCAGAATAGGATGTCGAATGATTAATGGAACTACCCATGAGAAAGCAAATCAAATTAGCGTCTCATCTCACCCTGCAAACAGACATGATGAGATATGTAGCCAACATAGTAAGCCACATTGTTGGTATAATTTTACATTAGATCGGACTGTTGAGGTGGTATGCCTTTGGGCTTATAAAGGTCTTGGGCTCTCATTTAAATTTAGAATAAATGCCATAACTGAACCTGTTCAGATTCAGACCCAGAGTACGCCACTTGAACTTAAACTCATGATTTATGAGGTAGGCCCATATATCGTGAGAAATACAGGTCAACAGCAATTATTATTCAATCCAGAATGGTCTCTCAAGCGTGTTGAATTGCTAATACAAACCAATATTTCAGAGATTCAACCAGCCTGTTCCCCTTTCCTAAAATCATCCTTAGAAGGGTGGACAACATGGTTACAGAAGCAAGTACACCTTAGGGATAGGATGCGAAGAGATTTAACGGGAATGTTGGGAACAGGATTAGGAATTTTGAATGGAATTGACTCTGAAATACTAATAAATAAGCTAGCAACTGCAACAAATGATTTGACAAAACTGACCCAACCCCTACAATCATCTTTATTGGCATTAGGAAATAGTCAGTGGCAGGTTTCAAAGGTGTTACCAAACTGGGAAAAGGCTGAGGACCAGGACCATAAGTTAATAATAGACGCACTTAGCACGGTCCAAGATAATGTGTCTTTAGCTTTCAGTTGTATACAAGCGCAGTTATGGATCCAATCCACAGCTGCCTTGGCTATAAGAGAAGGGAGTGAAGGCACTTTTCCGATTGAGGTCCGAAAAGCTGTTTGGGACAATGCTAATGATTTTGAAAGAAAATTCCAATCCTGGTGGACTCTAGTAAATTTCACTTATGATCCTGTTGCTAATATGGCCACTACCTTTGTGCTTACCATACGTAATGCCACAGTTTATGCTATTCATCCCATCATTGCATTGGGACTCAACCATGAGGGGACGGTGTTGTATCCCTCAGAGCATAGGGCGTGGGCCCGGACAGTAAATGGGAAATGGCAAACTGTGAATGTAGAATCCTGTGTTACTCGGGAACAACAAGGGTTTATCTGTGAAAGCAATACAATTGATGCTCAAGACGTATGCCTTGACACCGAGCAGGGTGTATGCCACTTTGAAATTCATCCAGATGCTGATCAAAAGACTATGCTTATATATACTGGTCGAGGATGTGTGTGTTTAAGAACCACCTGTGCTCTTGTAAACATAGACAATGAGAATGTAACCCTGCCTGTTAAGAATAACTCTAACTTCTGTATTTGTAATTTCGTTAGAATTGTGGGATGTGATTTTTCATATTCGTCACCAGTTACATCCCACCAGCTGATAAGGTCTAACTACACGACATACCACAAGCTGTCACCTACACCCATAGGAATGAACCTTACATTGGTAAAGCAACTGGTAAAACATCAGGACTTAGCAAAAATTTTGGAAGAAATCAAAGAGAGCAGGCAAAAGACTTTAGTCACTGTTCATCATGATGTCCAAGAAATAAATAGAGTATTACAAAGGGTTAAGCAGGATGCAAGCCACAATTGGTGGGATGCCCTTTTCGGGTGGTCCCCAACTGCAACTGGAATTTTGAATACATTATGTCATCCAGTAATAGTGTTATTGGTTTTAGTTAGTCTAAGCTTACTGCTGTCTTTTGTACTACTTATTTGGAATTGGAAGATGCTACAACGGATGGCAGTACTAACTTCATTGTCAAGAGTACATGGTAAGGCATTGAGAGATACATATCGTAAGAATGGAGAAAAAGAAATCTTGTATTAAGTAAAAGAATTTACTAATTTTCTAGAAAAGGGGGGACTGAAACAGGGGATTTAAGGGTTAAATAGAATGAAGAGTAGAACATATTGTAAAAGTTACTGTGTGTTAAATATAATGAAAGGAATGCATGACAAGAGACCCCTGAGTTATAGATTTTGCTGACAAGGCTTGAGTTAAGTAAAGGGGACCCTCTTCATAAAAGTGCAGAGTCTGCAAAAATATCGCACTGAGGGACTAAAGCGCATGTGTAGAAAGACAAGGTAAAAAGTTCAACAGCGAGGAAGACTGCTGTTCTTCATCATTTTCAGCCCACCGACTCATCTAGAGACCACCGACCCAATAAACTACGCAGCCGCAATGAATATGCAACTAATTTCCATACGGAGCGGGGAACAGGCGGGGCAGATAATCAATATGTATAGGCGATTTAGAATATGCATGAATTTCCTAGATAAATAGAAGCCTAGAAATCATGTAAGGTACGCAGGATTTGGGAGGATGCTCTCCCCCTGCGTCCAGCGCTGAATAAAATACGTACCTACTCCACAACTTTATAGGTTGTGAAGTTTATTTCCGTGCTTCACAAAAGCACTAATATTAAAATAAACAAATGTTAAAATTGCTGTAATCCTTTAAGTTTAAATATTAAAAAAGCCACAGTTGTTCCCTGCAAAAAAAAAAGAAAAAGAAAAAAGCCTCTGTTCTCAAAAAAATAAGTTTTTGTTTCAACTGATATAATCCTTCAAGTTTGTCCTATAAGTTAGTATAGTCCTCAGTAGAAGTTATGAGAAAACTGTTAGTTTGAAAAAGTGGTTTTAGATAGCAATCAGATTTCCATTTTCCCAGGTGGCTAATCACTTTAAGACCAAAACTAAAAGACAATTTTCTTGTGAAGAAATCTTCATAGATGAAAAAGTCTTCTTTTTCAAGTAAATTGGTGAAAGTTTTGAAGATGGTAAACTGAGTTGATTTTTGTAGTTTTTAGTATTAAAAAAAAAAAGTAAAGTTTTATTCTAAGCTTTTTTTCTTATACTTTCTAGTAATAAAACTTCTTTATACCATTTAAACCTGTTTTTGCTTTCTTCCTAATCCTATCTTGCAACAAAAATATTAAATTAATAAACCAAAATTACTACATCCAACCTCAGTGATTCCAGGATTTTGATTTCTTATTGTCCAAGATTGTCTTCTGCAGCCAAATTCTGATGAACTGGGGAAAGACCAAGATTTTGGAGATAGTGAGGTGGAAACCCTTCAAAAGGTTTTTCCCTCCTCCAAAGCACGTGGATCCTCAGCTAGGACAGACATGGAAAGCTTTTCTTTTGCCCATAATTTGCTTTTGATTTCTCTTCATCCCTTTAAAACATCCAACACTAAAAATAAGGATACTGAACTGGGTGGGGACATGGTGGGACAGAGACATGGAGAGTGACAGGGGGACAATTGAACTTGGATGGAGACATAGTCATTTGTGGGGACATGAGGGGACATGGGCATGGATGGAGATGTGGGGGACAATGACAGGAATGGAAACATGGTGGGGACACAGCCATGGGTGAGGACATGGTGGGACATGGCCAGTGACACGTGGGGACATGGCCATGGCCGGTGCCATGGGGGAACTTGCAGGGGCTGTGGGGGATGCTGGGTTTGAGGGAGTTGAGGGTTCCTGGGAGGCACTTGGGGCTTGCTGAGGGCTTTGGGGGACCCCAGGCCGAGCGGCTCCGGCTGCGCTGGGAGACCCTGGCGGAGGTTCTGGGGCAGCTGCTCAAGGACCCCTGCCCTGAGCCCCAGCCGGGCATTGGGCTCCTGGAAGGAATGAACGTCCTTGTCCCCAGGAGGGAAATCCCAGCATCCCCAGGATGTCAGGGGCAGCTGAGAGTCCACAAGAGGGAGGGGAAATACAGACAGAGCTCTCCTGTTCCAAAATTGCACCCCAAAAATGCCAAACCTCAGGCATTCCTGCCCAGAAAAAGCAGCCGTGAGGTGCTTGAATTGTGAGATAGGGAGTATGGGACCTCCAGAGTAAAGCGGAGAGGTCTGGAGCCCCCAAAACCAAACGTGGGACATAGGGG
>JAREIS010004699.1:0-15640 GCA_030060385.1 Muscicapa striata striata | reverse complement strand
CCCAAAAAGTGTGCGTCTGAAAGGACTACAAATTTTCTTCTTTTTGTTAATTTTAATTTACTGTTGTTTTCTACTTGTGTTTAATTAGAGTATAAACTTTACTTTTACCTCCTTATCCCCCGCCTTGAGTCCTTGATTTGAAACAATTATAACACTCGGAGGGTGACATTGATTCTCTATTTCAAGGGAACTTCTGCCGTTTGGAACCAAAGGACAATTTGGTCAACTGGGCTGAGGCATTAAAGGCGAGTTAAGGAGGAGTAGCGCTCTTGCGAAACATGTTTCTGTTTAATCTGGTTTGGGCTCCGGTCCAGATACTCCCCCTTTTGCAAGCCCTTTTTTTTGGGGCCCCCTCACCAAATTTATTGTAGCTTGATCCGATTTGTGTTTTGGATTGATTTTGTCAGGAATTCATGGGTTTTTAGTTTTTCTGAAATTTGCCACATGGATCCTGAGCTATCGTACTCTAACTGGGGGGGGGGGGGGGGGGGGAAAAAAAAAAAAAAAAAAAAAAAGTTTTCAAGGATTTCAGATTTGCTTTAATTGCTAGTATATTATTCCGTGGCTGGTGTTGCTGAGGCCTGCTCTAGCATTCGAACAGGATGCGATAACAACTGAGATGCTGCCCAGAGCTGCCTGCTGAGCTGAGATGCGCCAGAGCCGTGTTCCCAGCCCATGAGAATGAACCACCAGTGGCTCAGTAGAGAACGATGGAGGTGTTGAAGGAGACCTCCTAGTGTACCTCCTGCCCAGAGAGTCTGATGGCTAGGGAACGGATGTACTCAGTTCAGCGGATCAGGACACAGCAGCAGCAGTTGCCCTGTGGAAACTCGGAAATCTAAGATTAAAAAAAGCACTAGTATGGGGATCAGCCAGGAGGGTCCCCAGTCAGCAAGGGAGCCAGAGGTTGAGATTGTCACCAGTCTCCTCATATGACACTCTCGTAACCTCGAAAAGACATTGTGCGACGGGCCGTGAGCCTTTTACAACCTGGTTACTTCGTGTCTGGGACCTTGGGAGAGGTGTACAACTGGATGGCACTGAGGCCAGGAATTTGGGATCCTTGTCCCAGGACTCAGGTGTGGACCAGACATTCGTAAGGAGCAAGGCCTCCTTTCCCTTTGGGAACGGCTTCTAATGAGTGTGAGAGAGAGTTTATCCACAAGAGAGAATGCAGGAGCACCACCTAGAATGCGCTGGAAGACCATTGATGAAGGGATCCAGCAGCTGAGGGAAGTGGCAGTATTAGAGGTTCTCTTTGGGATGGATGGACAGCATGACAATGACAAGTCAGGCACAGGGCAGTGATGGGCAACTTGGGCATCCTGCAACTTGCACCCACACTGAATTAGGGCCTGCATTCACCGAGGTGTGGCCAGGGACCTCCAACAGGTCCAAGAGGAGATGAAGGGGATGAGGGTTGAAAGGAGAGGTGAGGGAGATTATAAGGGAGGAGATTGAAGATCAATGCAGCACCAGTACGAGTCACAGGCCCCAAATCTCACACCTCCAACGCCCCCAGCTAGGGACAGAGTGATACTCCTCACGAACTGACCTGTGGTTCTTCCTGCGAGACCATGGGGAAGACATGGAAAATGGGATGGGAAGCCCACTTCTGTCCTGGCAGCACGGGTGCGCCAGCTCAGGGAGGGAAATGCCAACCCAGGAACCACGCTAAAATGAAGGTAGCCTCGACCTCCCAACAAACCAAGGTGCAGGGTACTACAGAAGGGAGGATGATCTGTCAGATCCTGGAAGGGACCTCACTATGTATGCCCAGGAAGGAAATAATAACCAGGGCTAGAGGGGCCCTGCCTCTAGCCAGGAGAGGCATGGGATAACAGGATCTACTGGGTAGTGGGTGCGATGGCCTGGCACATCAAAGCCACAGAAACATAGAATGTTAGTTGATACTGGTTCAGAATGCACCCTGATACCATCAGAACATGTGGGAAGGTACCTGTTTCCATTGTTGGGGTGACAGGGGGATCACAGGAATTTACTTTGCTGGAAGCTGAGATTAGCCTGACAGGGAAGGGGTGGCAGAAACATCCGATTGTAACTGGCCCAGGGCACCGTGCATTCTAGGCATAGACTTCCTCAGGAACGGCTACTACAAAGATCCAAGGGATTCAGGTGGGCTTTTGAATTGCTGCTGTATCGGCAGAGTATTAAGCAGTTGAACACCTTGCCTGGACTGTCAGAAAATCCATCTGCAGGGACTCTGAAAGTGACAGAGCAACAGGTACCAATTGCCACCATGACAGTGCACCGCCGTACCCGGACAAATCGAGATGCTGTGATCCCCATCCACAAGATGATCCGTGAGCTGGAGAGCCAAGGGTGGTGAGCAAAACCCACTCACCCTTCAACAGCCCCATCTGGCCCAAAACTAAGTCTGAGGGGGAATGGAGATTGACTGTGGACTATCGTGCCTTGAATGAAGTGACTCCACCTGCTGAGCGCAGCCCGTGCCGACATGCTGGAGCTGCAGTACAAGCTGGAGTCCAAGGCAGCAAAAGTGGTATGCTACCATTGACGTTGCCAATGCATTTTTCCATTCCTTTGGCAGCAGAGTGCAGGCCTCAGTTTGCTTTCACCTGGAGGGGGGTGTGCAGTACACCTGGAACCGACTGCCCCAGGTGGAAACACAGCCCACCATCTGCCACGGGCTGATCCAGGCTGCACTGGAAAAGGGTGAGGCCCCAGAACATTTGCAATACATTGATGACATCATTGTGTGGGGGAACACGGCAACAGAGGTCTTTGAGAAGGGAGAGAAAATCATCCAGATTTTGCTGGAAGCTGGCTTTGCCATCAAGAAAAGCAAAGTCAAAGGACCTTGCCGAGAGATCCAGTTCCTGGGAGTGAAGTGGCAAGACGGACGGCGCCAGGTCCCCACTGAGGTCATCAATAAGATCACTGCAATGTCAGCACCAACAAGCAAGAAGGAAACACAAGCTTTCTAGGTGCCATAGGCTTTTGGAGAATGCACATCCCTGAATACAGCCAGATTGTGAGCCCTCTCTACCTGGTCACCCGCAAGAAGAATGATTTCCACTGGGGCCCTGAACAGCAGCAAGCCTTCGCCCAGATCAAGCAGGAGATCGCTCATGCTGTAGCCCTTGGCCCAGTCAGGACAGGACCAGAGGTAAAGAATGTTCTCTACTCTGCAGCCGGGAACCATGGTCTGTCCTGGAGCCTTTGGCAGAAGGTGCCTGGTGAAACTCGAGGCCGACCCCTGGGATTCTGGAGCAGAGGTTACAGAGGTTCTGAAGCCAATTACACTCCGACGGAGAAGGAAATCTTGGCTGCCTATGAAGGAGTTCAAGCTGCCTCAGAGGTAATTGGCACAGAAGCACAACTTCTCCTGGCACCCCGACTGCCAGTGCTGGGGTGGATGTTCAAAGGAAAGGTTCCTTCTACCCACCATGCCACCGACGCCACATGGAGCAAGTGGATTGCCCTCATCACGCAGCGCGCCCGCATTGGTAACCCAAATCGCCCTGGGATTTTGGAGATAATTACAAACTGGCCAGAAGGTGAAGATTTTGGTCTCGCCGAGGAGGAGGAGCAGAAGCAAGTGACCCCGAGCTGAAGAAGCCCCACCGTACAACCAGCTGCCAGCAGATGAAACATGCTACGCTCTTTTCACCGACGGTTCCTGTCGCATCGTGGGAATGAATCGGAAGTGGAAAGCAGCCGTCTGGAGCCCCACACGACAGGTTGCACAAGCTACCGAAGGAGAAGGTGGATCAAGCCAACTTGCTGAACTCAAAGCTGTTCAGCTGGCCTTGACATTGCTGAGAGAGAGAAATGGCCAAAGCTCTACCTCTACACTGATTCATGGATGGTAGCCAATGCTCTGTGGGGCTGGCTGGAAAGGTGGAAAAAGGCTGACTGGCAACGTAGAGGAAAGCCAATCTGGGCTGCTGATGAGTGGAAAGACATTGCCACTGGATAGAGAAGCTACCTGTGAAAGTCCGCCATGTGGATGCCCATGTTCCCAAGAGTCGGGCTAGTGAAGAACACCGGCACAACGAGCGGGTAGATCAGGCTGCACAGATAGAGGTGTCAAAGATAGACTTAGATTGGGAACACAAGGGAGAATTGTTCCTGGCTCGATGGGCCCATGATGCCTCAGGTCATCAGGGCAGAGACGCCACCTATAAGTGGGCACGAGACCGAGGGGTGGATCTAACCATGGACAGTATTTCCCAGGTTATCCATGACTGTGAGACGTGTGCTGCCATCAAGCAAGCCAAGCGGGTGAAGCCCCTTTGGTATGGTGGGCGATGGTCCAAATACAAGTACGGAGAGGCCTGGCAGATTGACTACATCACACTGCCTCAGACCCGCCAAGGCAAGCGCTACGTCCTGACCATGGTGGAAGCCACCACCGGGTGGTTGGAGACCTACCCTGTGCCCCACGCTACTGCTAGGAACACCATCCTAGGCCTGGAAAAACAAGTCCTTTGGAGACATGGTACCCTGAGAGAATTGAGTCAGACAATGGGACTCATTTCAAAAATAGCCTTGTTAGCACCTGGGCTAAAGAACATGGCATTGAGTGGGTGTACCATATTCCCTACCATGCACCAGCGGCTGGGAAAGTCGAACGGTGCAATGGCCTGCTTAAAACCACCTTAAAAGCACTTGGTGGGGGACTTTTAAGAACTGGGAGATTAATTTACCAAAGGCCACATGGTTAGTGAATACCCGAGGTTCCACTAACCGAGCAGGTCCTGCCCAATCTGAGCCTTTGGGAACACCAGATGGAGATAAGGTCCCAGTGGTACACCTGAGAGGCATGTTAGGGAAAACTGTTTGGGTGAACTCTGCCTCCAGCAAAGACAATCCTGTTCGTGGGGTGGTTTTCGCTCAAGGACCAGGTTGCACCTGGTGGGTGATGCAAAAGGATGGAGAGACCCGATGCATTCCCCAAGGAGACCTTGTTCTAGGGTGAATTATCTATGATACTGTGCCTGTAACTGCCTGTATGTATATGATTGAAAGGTTTTTAATTTGCTGTAGCATGTTGGCATGGGAAAAATTCGGGTGGATAATGTTGAAGGTTGGGATTGTGTTCCTTCAATGTATGAGTGGGGAGAATTTTTCCCATTGTAATGCTAACAGAACCCGCCGGCTGTGCCCAGGGTTTTGATGGCCCTGGATGGGCGGGTGGGTGGGACCGGAGCTACCCGGAGGGGGATGCGGGTTTCCGGGAGCGGGGGGGCGGGGAGCTACTCAGGGAGCACGAGGCTTCTGGAGGGGCCCGGCTGTTTCCGGGGAGAGAGGGGGAACTTCTCCAGTCTGCTCGGCGGGGTGAGGAGGGAGGAGACCCGGGAGCCGGCTGCATTCAGCTGCCCAGCATCTGTCCGGCTACCTCGGAGGCACTGCTGACCACCAAAGACCAAATACTTCCTACCTCTGGGAATACACTGCTCATCTGGACACAGGATCGGAGTGAAGAGCTCTCACCTGAGCCAGCCCGGCCGCGGCTGTTCCACTCCACCTCCCTGGCTCCCGCCTGCGCCTGCAGCTGTGCTGGCCCTGCTACAGTTACACCCCCAGGAACGGACACAGACCGAGTGTGTCCGCGTCTAAGAAAGGACTACAACTGACTTTTTCTTCTGTTTTTCGTCGGTAATTTTTAATAATTACTGTTGTTTTCTACTTGTGCTGTGAGTTAGAGTAGTAAAGAGCTGTTACTTTTATCTCCTTATCTCCGCCTTGAGTCCTTGATTTGAAACAATTATAACACTCGGAGGGGGGTGACATTGATTTCTCTATTTCAAAGGGGAACTTCTGCCGTTTTTTGGCAGAACTCTGTCCTAAAACCAGGACAGAGGTCTTATTCAGAATTACTGGAGGACTTTTCTTGTATATCACAGATGCAGCTCAGCTGGAAAACTCGAAACAACTCTTAGCTTCTTGTCCCTGTAGAATGTGTTACAGAATTTGGCATCTGTGCCGGGGACACATGGAAAGGGGGGGGTGGTAGCCCATCCCCCATAGAGGCAACATGGAAAGCACATGGTCCTGAGACAAAGGAGCAGGGGTCTCCTCTAGGAGCCTCCCCTGAGGCTGCGGGGACCAATCAGAGACCTGGGTTGGTGATTGACAGCCCAGGAAACCAATTAGAACGCTGTTTCGCTTTTACGAATCACAGGAAAGAAGTTAGTTGGTGTCTTTTGCTTTCGGCGGGGCAGCGGAGAAGAGCTGGCAGGGGCTCCGGGTCCCAGCATGGGGCCCGGCCCGGGCTGAGCCCCGGGAGGAGGAAGGGCCCAGCCCCGGGATGACTCCCGGCCCGGGAAGGCCCCGGGGTGGACTCGGCTCTGGCCCTGGCGGGCCCCGGCTCCGGGATGGCCCCGGAGAGGGGGCCCAGCGCAGCCTCGGCCCGGCTCGGCCCGGCTCGGCTCGGCTCGGCTCGGCCTCGGCCTCGGCTCGGCTCGGCCCCGGCTCGGCTCGGCCCGGCCCGGCCCGGCCAGGCCTCGCACAGCGGCAGAAAGAAGTCCAGCCATTTTCATCATCTCATGTAGCTGCGTCTTTTCCAGCATGGCTTCAGCCTGGATCTTTACCGTTTTGAATACAAGTTTAACTTTTAGTGCCTGAATGAGACTTCGGATTTTCCTGAGCTCCCCAGAACAGAAAACATGAAGCAGGAAGAATTACAAAAGTTAGCAGAAGGAAGACAAGTTCTTATAGAAGGAGAGATGGAGGAGTCGCCACTGATAAGTAGCTTAAAACCTTTTTTCTTGTGGGCTTTAGAGGATCGTGACTTTACTTAAAATTCATTGAAACTGTAGAATATACTTGGGGAGGTTAAAAGTGCCTGAGAAGAAGACCTTTTTTGCCCTGAGAAATGGGCCTCGGGAAGTAGAGCTCTCTGTCTTTGGGACTGGAATTGGACAGAGATATTTGAGTGGAGAGTGAGATGAAGAGTTTTTTTGTGTTCTCAGCAGCCTGCCTTTAAAATGACACCCCATGTGTTTTTCAGCAACCCATACACAGCTCTAGAAGGACTGTGAAAATGGGAAGAAAAATCATAATTTGTAGTTTCCGGGTGGGTGCAGATTATGAGAGTGAGACACCCTCTAGGCCTAAACAAAAAGAAGGGGCTTTTCTCTCTTGATTGAACTGAAATGATTATTTAAGTGAACAACTGACCGAAGTTTTTTTTTCTGTGTGTTGCTGGTATGAAGAAAGGGGGAGGAAGAAATAATCTGGAAATCTCATTCTGAATTGTTTTGTGTTGTTAATAAATTTCTAGTTCCCTTTTTAAGCTTTGAGCCTGCTTTGTCTTTACTCCTAAACTCGATCCCCAAAAGAAATTAAATAGATTAAAATTGGCAAACCCCAGTCACACCGTGACAGAGGGCAGAGCCATTGGGGAGGGAAGTGCACAGGGACTCCTCCTGGGAGGGACCTCGGGAGGTTTCCAGGCCAGGCCAAAGCACAGTCAGTGGGGAAGGGACACAGGGAGGGGCTGTTTGTGTGCTCTGCCGTGGCAGGATGAGAGGCAGAGCTGCAGAGACACCCAGACCATGTGGGTCCCTGCAGGAGCTGATCTCACACAGCGGCTCCCAGGCCTCTGCTGCTCCCTGGTGTCTGTGTGATGTTCCCTGGTGGTTACACCCAGCCCCACACACACCAGTGCTGTGCACACACACCAGTCTCACCAGTGCCTGGGCCCCAACGGGCACAGGACCTGATGATCTGTGGTGCCCAGTCCAGTATCAGGCACTTGGACATCCCAGAGCAGAGAGAGCTCCCTTGTCCCAGACACTTCTTGGCACTGGAGGGTTTAGGAAAATGCCACAGGCTGTGGGGATCGGCTGCAGGGCACAGCCAGGGATGGACACTGGCCATCACCTCTCAGCAAACCACCTTGATCCCCATCCTTTCCCTTCCTGGGGTCCTTTCTTAGACAGCCCATGGGAAATGTTGCACATTCTCCAAATGCCCTTTGTGATTTCCATCACGAATCCCAGACCCCGATGCAGAACCCCCCATGCTCAGCTGGCAAGGTCACACTGGAAAGCTCTGCCATTGACTCTTTGGTGAGTCTTTCATTAGGAGGTGTCAGGGCTTTCCTTGAATTAATTTTTAAACTTTTGTTGTTTTAATTGGAATGGCCCTAAAATACAGTCTATTGCACCCTCCTTGCTGGGGTGTTTTGGTTTAAGGTAAATTTGGGAGGAAATTTTTGAATGGTATTTTTTAAAACTAGTTTGGAAAAAAAAATTTAGAGAGAAGTGGATAAAACTGTTTATTTAACAGACAAAGTATTTTTTGGTATGGAAATGAACAATACTAAACAGCAAAACTTTTTGCTGCTTTGAAGAGATGATAAATTTAGAAGGGTTTTTTCTGTGGGTTACAGCTTGGCTTACTAAGTTTGTTTTCAGTTTTTTTGGCATTGGGAAGTGCTGGAGCCCAGGCCAGGCTTGGTGGGCTACAGGTGTGAGTTTCCAGTGTTTTTTCTGGGTTTTTAGTTTAGAGCAGGTTTGAATAATTTTAAGAAAAAGGCAGAAAAAAAACCAACCAAACAAAAAAAAAAGTTCAGGGGACTTTTTTGTTTTAGCTAGTTAGAAAATTATTAAAAAGCAAAAGAGATTTATTTTTGTTGTTCATTGTAGACAACACAGTTTGTCTGAAGAATGTGGGGGAGTGCTGTTTTTGATAACAAACTCTGCATTTAAATTTTTTTTTCTTTTTGGAACTAGTTTTAAAGTTGTAGAACTTAGTATTTAATACCAACAGAACAGAGGATTTGAGAATACAAGCATTATAAAGTTACCTTGAGACATTTTACGTTTTATTTTTATGTTGTTATTTTATTATTATATTTCATATATATTTTAATTTTATAAATACATCCATTTTATATATATATATACATACATATATACACATATATATATACACACAGGATATAGTTATATGCAGACAATGACAGTGATATTTGACAGTGATATTTAATAGTAATATCTACATATGAGTTTTACTTAATAATTAGATTTTTTGGAGGTAAATATTGTGTTGTTTTATTTTTTGTATTATTTATTACATGTAACCTGGATTGTGAGCAAAGACAATTTTAGGAATGTGTTTGTTTGTATCTGAGGTAGAATTGATTTAAACTGTTTTTTAAAATAAATTTTTGGTATGTATTACTGGGACTTTATTTTTGTTTACTGTAGGCAAGGACTTAGATTGGGCAGGACCCGCTCGGTTGGTGGAGCTTCGAGTCGTAACTAACTAGGTGGCTTTTGTTAGATGCTGCTTTTAATTTTTGAAATATTTTTTATTTAATGTTTTTAAGGTGTTTTTAACAGTTTATTGTATTTTTCTACTTTGCTTGCCACTGGTGTATGGCAGGGGATATGGTAACACCTACTCAGTGCCAAGTTTTTTAGCTCAGGTGTTGATAAGGTTATTTTTGAAATGAGCTTTATTGTTTAATTGTTTCAGGGGTACTATGTTTTTAAAGGATTTGCTTTTCTAGGCTTAGGATGGTGTTCTGGGTAGTGGTGTGAGGCACAGAGTTGGTTTTTAATAATTTGGTGGTGGCTTTTACTCTGGCCAGTACGTAGTGTTTGCTTTGGCCCGTTTGAGGCTGTGTGATGTAGTCAATTTGTCAGGCTTTTTGTATTTATACTTGGATTACAGTTTTTTATACTAGAGGGACTTTATTTGTTTGGTTTGCTTGATGGCAGTACATATTTTACAGTTAAGGATAATTTGGGAAATACTGTTTATGGTTAAATTTATTTTTTGGTTTTGTGCTTATTTATAGGTGATATTTTTGTCTTGATGACTTGAAGCATTATGGGTTTATTGGTTTAGGAATAACTTTTTTTTGGTGTTGTTAATTTATTTTTTATATTTTTATTTGTGCAGCTTGATTTGTTTGTTGTTTTTTGTTAGTTTTATTTTTGGGGACATGGGCATCTATATGACGAATTTTTACAGGCAGTTTTTTATTTGAGTGACAATGTTTTTTATTTGTTAGTAGTTTAGATTGGTTTTTTTAATGTTGTCAGTGAATATTTTTTAATGTTTTAGCTAATTTTACACAGCATTGGCTATTATTTATGAATTGGTATAAAGGTAGAGCTTTGGCTAATTTTTCTTTTAGTAATGTTTAGGGCTAGCTGAACAGCTTTGAGTTCAGCAAGTTGACTTTTTTTCGGTAGCTTGTGCAGCTTGTGTAGCTTGTTGTGTGGGGCTTTATACAGCTGGTTTTCATTTTTGGTTTATTTTTACGATGTGACAGGAGCTGTTGGTGAAAAGAGCGTAGCGTGTTTTATTTGTTGGCAGTTGGTTGTATGGTGGGGCTTTTTTAGCATGTGTTATTTGGTTTTGGGTGGTTTTTTTGTTAGTGAGACTTAAGTTTTTAGATTTGGGTTAATTTGCAATTATTACTAAAATTTTAGGGTGATTTAATTTTTTATTATGGGCACGTTGCGTGGTGAGGGTGATTTATTTGTTTTATGTGGTGTTGGTGGCGTGGTGGGTAGAGGGAACTTTTGCATTGAACATTTATTTTAGCACTGGTAGTTGGGGTGCCAGGAGAAGTTGTGTTTTTGTGTTAATTATGAACACAATTATGAATTATGAATTAATTATGAATGATGTTATTATGTGTTAATAATGAACATTTTAAAAAATGACTTAACAGATTTAAAGGAGAAGAAGGAAAGGCTGAAAAGCCTCATCCCTTGCTCTTTTTTTAACAAACTGGATGCAATTACTAATAAACCTCCAAAACATGCTATTGGAACTGGGATGCAGGCTAGGACAAAGAAACCATAAACTATGCATATGTGGAACAAACAGCTGGCTCAGGGTGACACTGAAACCCCAGTGCCTGGCTGTGGGCAATGCTGTCAGTGCAGCCAGGAAAAAGCTCCATCCCCCCCCCTTCTCCAATGCCATCACTGGGACACTTGGAACTGAGATTTCTCCAAGCTCTGAGCTTCTTCCTGATGCCAAACTTTCGCGTAGCACCTCTGGGTTATCTGAAAGCCCCAGTACTGATGCTCTACCCAGCACCACAGTACTGCTCCCACTCTCCAGCAGTACCTGATCCTGGCCCAGGTGGAAGCTGCCTCATTGCTGTTGGGAAATCCATCCTGTCCCACTCTATCTCCTGATATATTCGCTGTTACCCCCAGCAGGACAATGTGAGAATCCCATGTTCCACTTTACTGAACACATGAACATTGGGGGCCTGTGGGAATTGGATAATGGTGAGATCCATCCATGGACATCCTATGGGAACGAGATGGGAGTGAGATCCATCCATGGAATTACCACTGATCAAAGATGATGAGATACTTCATTGACCTTACCCACGCATCTGTGGGGCTGGGAAAGGTAGGAATGGAGGTGCAGGGACTCCCAGGGCCAAAGAAAAGGAGGGATCTGAAGGCTGGGAGAAGTGAGATACCTGGGAAAGAGGCTCTGGGGCGGGGTGGGGGATTGATGCAGGAAAAGGGGGTGCAGAGGGTGTCCCCGTGCCCAGAAATTAGGGTTCAGTGGGGTCCTGGTGCCAGGGAAGGGGGATTGAGAGGTTCAAGGGGGTTCCAGGGTCAAGGAAAGGGGTGGGGACAGGGACTTGGAGAGGTGGGATGGGGGATCCAGCATCTCTGTGCACAGGAAAGGAGGCTCCAGGAGCCCCCAGTGTCAGCGAGAGGCGGGTCACTGGATGGAGACACCCCAGATGTCTGGCCACGGGATTCTCAGGGGTCCTCAGCATTCGGGAAATTGGGACTGGGGTGGGGAAAGACAGAAATGGGGTTCCACGAGGTCCCAGGGCCAAGGAAAAGGAGAGGTCTGTGGACTCAGAGAGGTTGGATGGCGGGGAGTCGGGGTGCGGGGGGACCTGGGGCCAGATAAAGGGGTACAGGGGGATCCCCAAACACAGAACTGGAGCCACTGGAAAAGGTGGGATGAGGCTTCCAGGAGTCCCTGTGCTCAGGAAAGGAGGGTCGCAGGAGTCCACAGGCTCAAGGAAAGGAGGAGGGGGTGACAAGGTGGGGAGACCCGGGACGGTCGGCAACGGGGATTCTGGGGCTCCCCAGTGTTGATGAAGGGGGTGCTGGGGGTTGGGAAAGGTAGAAATGGGGATCCAGGGACTCCGGGTCAAGGAAAACAGGAGGGGGCTGGGAGAGGCAGGATGTCTGGG
Source organism: Muscicapa striata striata (assembly GCA_030060385.1). Lineage (NCBI taxonomy): Eukaryota > Metazoa > Chordata > Aves > Passeriformes > Muscicapidae > Muscicapa > Muscicapa striata. The sequence goes on along the minus strand of JAREIS010004699.1, from coordinate 3,444 downwards.
ACAGGAGCGGGCAGGAACATGGGCTGCAGGGGGGATTCCGCTGCCGGACACGGGGCCATGTGCGGGGGAGTCCCGGTGCTGGGGAAGAAGCTGCAGCGGGTCTGCAGTGCCCAGGACTGGGGATTCACGGAGATCCAGGTGCCCAGGAATGGAGGCTGAGGGGCATTCCGGTGCCGGGAATGGCGGTTCAGAGTCCTGGGCCGCGGGCCCCGCGCCCCTCCCCGCCCCCCCGCTGCAGCCACGGCTCTGCTCCGCGGCCCCGCCCCGGCGCCGGCCCCGGCCCCGCGATTGGCGCCGCTCGCTCCTGCCCGCCAATGGCAGCCCGCGCTGCCCGTGACATCACCGGAAGTGAACGTGCCCGCGGGAGCGCAGCGGGAGAGAATTCCCCGAGATTCACCCGGATCCCCTCGGGCTCCCAGAGACCCTCCTGGGCCCCCTGGGACCGCTCTGCAGGCAGAGCAAGGCGGGCAGAACTGGGGGAACTCAGAAACTGGCGGGGTCTGGCGGCGTCCAGGGTGAAGGAAACGGAGCCGGGAGAACCGGGAAGGGTCCAAGCTCCAGGGAAGGGGGAGTGCAGGGACTGGGAGGGGGGTCATGGGGGCTCCAGGGTGTCCCTGTGCCCAGCAAAAAGGAGTCCAGGCGTCTCTGGTGTTGAAGAAAGAGGGGTCTGGCGGCTGGGAAAGGCAGGAATGGGGGTTCAGGGGGTCCTAGGGTCAAGGAAAAGGGCCCTTAGGTCTGGGAGAGGAGGGATGGCTGGAAAGGGGGTGCAGGGGGTATTGGTGCACGATAAGGGGGTGCAAAGCTGTCCCGGAGCCGGGGGTGGGGACTCAGGAGGATCTCGGTGCTGGCTGCGGGGATGCAGTGGGGCCTGGGTGCACAGGAATGGGGGTCCAGGTGCTCCTGGTGGCCGGATAAGGGGCTCCAAGCGGCCAGGAATGCGGGTTCCGGGTGTTCCATAACTGGGAATTGGAGTTCGAGGGGGTTCTTTTCCTGGGAATGCAGATTCAGGGGTCCCAGTGCCAGACAGGGGAGTTCAGGAAGGTCCCGGTGCTCAGGAATTGGGGTTCAGCGAGTCCCAGTGGCATTCAGGAGATGCAGGGGGGTCCCATGTAGAGGAGTGCAGGTTCAGGGGTGTTGGACACCGGGGTGCAGGGGGTCCCAGTGGCGAGGAAGGGGGTTCCTGGCGGTTCCCCTGCCCAGGAATGGGGGTTCAGGGGGTCCTGCTGCTGGGATCCCACTCAACCCTCATCACCCCTCCAGGATTCCCCCAAGAGCCCCAGGACTGCCAGGAACATCCCCAGAGCCAGCACTGCTCCCCTGGTGCTGAAAGTGGCCAGAAAATCAATTCCGTAACACAATTTGTGCCATTAGAAAGCAGGAATTCTTTATCTGCACAGGACACACAGAGCATATCTCCTTATTCTGTGTGTGAGGTGACACTTTACAACAAGGTATTTATCCATCATAATAATACATATTCATTACAATGTGCTTCTACTCTTAACACATAAACATCCCCTTCCTAGAACTCATTTGCATGCATCTGCTTCTTATGGTCCTGGAAGGTCTCAAGGGGGCTCTGGTGGCTGTACTCAGTGAATGCTTTGAGATTAAAGGTGACCTTTCCTTGAACATCTTCTCTGGGCTTGTGCTCTTGCTTCCTGTTACATAACTTGCCAAAAAACCCACTGTAGTTCTCTTTATCTGTTTCTCCACTGGTTCCAGCCATGTTTATCATCCTGTGTGCACACCTTTACATCTGTTTTGTCAGTTTGTCTTTAAGCTCCATCAAGCAACTTCAGGGGACCGAAAATTACTATTCTCTACGTCATTAATCATGTCTTTCCTTCTCTTGAGACTGTGTCTCTTTTTAGACAAATCTCAATACTCTGTTTTCCAGCACAAAGTGTCCCAACAACTCTAACATGGATCATAGCATGGCAAAGGCACACAGTGCAATGATTACAGTGACTGCCACAAATGCATTTCACAGCAGCCTCCTATTTGGGACCCATGGAAGCCAATCCTACCAAGAATTTTCTTCGTTCTGCCACTCTTCTAGTGCTCTTTCTATCAAGGTTATTCCTGATTGTTGGACTTCAAACCCATCACTGGTAGAAATGCAATGTTCCTGTCCTGTAACAGCACTGGTTCCTCCCAGGCCAGCAAGCAGATAATCCAAGGCCACGTGGTTCTATAGAGCCCCCATTCATGTTTGTGTGACCTCAGAGGATGTGCTATTGGATATTTTAATAGCATCATTTGCTACTTCTTCTAATAATCAATTAGGTCATTAATGTAAACTCCATAGGACAAGGCAGTGCACATGGGGCACAGGGTGAACCAGAATCTTTGGATTTCTGAAATCAAAGGCACTCTTTGGGTGGAAAATGTGCTCTTGGCCCCAAGTCTTGCTTGTGGTTGTTGCCAAAGTATCCTCAGGGAGGCATCAGCATTGCCTGGAAACAGGACCCAAACCATCCTTTAGGAAGCCATTTACAGGCATTGTCTGCACACAGCCAGCAGCTCCCATTCCCAGTACCAAAGGTCTGATTTCCCATTTCCCCCTGTGGGCTGCTGATGGATCCAGGGCTCCTCCCTGTGCTCCTGTTGTGTCCCAGGTGCCTTTGGGCCAGAGGAGTTTCACAGTGGCCCTGCAGCTGGGAGTGCTGTAACACTGACCCTGAGCAGCTCCAGCACCCCGAGTTCTACTGACATTGGGAGTGATGGTAAAGCACAGAAATCCTTTCACATTGTGGCCTCTAACAGGGTTTGGTTTCTCCTGAAGGGAAATCTTAGGGAAATCCTGTAAAACTGGTAATTGTTTTCCTGTGTTCCACAGCAGTTTTCTGCCCCTGCACTGGCTCTGTTATGAGTCAGAGCCCATTGACAGAGTTCTGGCCACCCCACAGGGTGGACCCTCCACGGGAATCCCATTCCTCCCAATGTTACTTGAGAACACATCCAGAAATTATTATACTGAGTATTTTGGCTACTTTGATCTTTAAATTTTCAGACTAATCCCTTGGTGAAACTCTAGAGGTGTCTTTGGCAAACAAAGATTCTGGTTGACTCTCAAGATACAACTTACAGAGAAAAGTAGTACTTTGGTGACAAGGTTATTAATTCTTTTTCCTCAATCTCATTTGGATTGGGAACAATAATTCCACTGTCCATGGAGCTGACACCTGTTTGATTCCAGAATAATGCCCCCAAGGCCCTTTGCTGTTCAGCTTTACCACACTGTCTGTGGGTGACAAGGCTCGGTGGGGTCCTTTCCCCTCCGGCTGGAGAGGTGCCGGGTCCCAGTCCCTGAGGGCACCCAGGCTCCTGGATGGAATTCCTGTGCTGCTGTGTCCAGTCCCATCAGTCTGATGACAGCAACTGCCCGTTGTAAATCCTGCAATGTTTTACCCAGAGATATGAGGAGTTACTGAGGTCTGC
>JAREIS010004691.1:0-15071 GCA_030060385.1 Muscicapa striata striata | reverse complement strand
ATTTGGGGTGTCCGGGTTTTTAAAGACGGGGTTTTCCAATAAACGGCAGAATTTTCCCCTTTGAAATAGAGAAATCAATTTCCCCCCTCCGAGTGTTATAATTGTTTCAAATCAAGGACTAAAGGGCCCAGAAAAGGAGGAAAGTAACAGCTCTTACTAACCCCCCTCACAGCACAAGTGAAAAAAACAGTAATTATTAAAATTACCGAAAAACAGAAGAAAAAGTCAGTTGTAGTCCTTTCTTGACCGGACAACTCGGTCTTGTCCCCTTCCGGGGGTGTAACTGTGGCGGGCCCCGTGCAGGCGACGGAGCCAAGGGGGAGGGGAACAGCCGGGGGGGTTTCCAGTGGGATTTTGCTCCGGCCCTGTGTCAGATGCCCAGTTTATTCCCAGAGGTAGGAAGTATTTGGTCTTTGGTGGTCAGCAGTGCCCCCAGGGCAGGGCAGATGCTGGGCAGCTGAATGCACCGGCCCCCGGGTCCCCTCCTCCTCACACCCAGCAGACTGGGGTTCCCCCCCCCCTTCTCTCCCGGAAAACACCCCGGGCCCCCCAGAACCTCTGCTCCCTGAGACTCCCCCACCCCTGGAAGTCACCCCCTCCAGGTAGCTCGGGGTTCCCCCCACCCCCCGTCCAGGCCTTCCCCCCGGGGACAGCCAGCAGGTTTTTAGCTTTACAAGGGGAAAAAATTCCCCCCCACTCTACATTGGGAAACCCAAACCCCAACCTTCAACTTATCCCCCCCGTTTTTCCCCCCAACATCTACAAAAATTTAAAAAACCTTTTAAATCTTAACAGGCAGTTACAGGCGTATCATAGATAATTCACCCTAAAACCCAAAGTCTCCTTGGGGGACCCAGTCTCTCCACCCTTTTGCATCACCCACCAAAGTGCAACCTGGTCCTTGGAGAAACCCCGAACAAGTTGTCTTTGCTGGAGGCAGAGTTTTAAAAAGTTTCCCTCACCTCTCAGTGCCCCCTGGGACTATCTCATCAATTTTTCCCCAAAAGGGCCCCAGATTGGGCAGGACCTGCTCGGTTAGGGAAACCTCGGATATTCACTAACCGTGGGGCCCTTTTAAATTAATCTCCCAGTTCTTAAAGTCCCCCACCAGTGCTTTGGTGGCTTTAACAGGCCTTGCACGTTCAATTTTTCCCCAGCGCTGGTCTGGTAGGAATATGGTACACCCACTCAATGCACCCTCTTAGCCAGGTGCTAACAAGGCAAATAAAATGAGCCCATTGTCATCAATTCTCTAAATTATGTCTCAAGGACTTTTTTTTCCAGGCCGGATGGTTTTCCCTAGAGGGCGTGGGGCACAGGTAGGTCTCCACCGTGGTGGCCCTAGGTCAGCACTGTTGCCTTGCGGGTCTGAGGCAGTGGGGTGTAGTCAATCTGCCAGGCCTCCGTGCCATTTGGGCCCCCCACACCCCAGAGGGTTCACCCTGTTTGGCGGTTTTGGCAGCCGTCAAGTCATGAATACTAAAATACGTCATTGTTAGATCCCCCTCGTCTGGCCCCTATGGTGGCGTCTCTTTTTTTGACAGGCATCAGGGGCCATTGCAGAACTTCTCGGTGCCCCAATCGTTTCATTGCTTTCATCTGCACCCGATCCCCCTCTCATTGTGGGGGTTTTTCCGCCCCTTTAAGGGGGCCCACAGTGGGGCTCCAGATTCCTTTAGTGGCTGTTTTCCCTCAGCGCCCAAGCCCAGACACTTAGTTCCCAGTAGGCGCCACCTTTCCGGTCCCCTGGGGGGCTGTAGGAATGGTCTGACTTTCCTTTTTCCCTTCTCCAGCGAGGGGCGGTGAAGCTTTGTTCACTTTGGCCAGCTTTTTACGTGGGACTTCTTAAGGGGTCATCCCTGCTTTCCCCTCAGCAACCAATCCACCTTTGGAAATTTTGTTTTTCCCAAATCCCGGGGGGTTTGGGGGGTTTTCATCAGGGCGCCTTTGCTCCCTTCCTCACGGGTCTTCTTGGGGTTTTGGAATTTTTCCAAAATCCACCCGCATTGGGAAATCGGGGGCCGGGGGGAATCTTCTTCCATGCCTCGGGGCGGGTTAAAACCTTCTTTAACCCCCCAAGTTTTCAGTCAGGGTGCCAGAATTTCCTCCTTGCCCCAAATCGGGGATTTGGCCCCCTTTCACCAGGACCTTTTTCCGTCGGATAAACCTTGGCCTCTCCCGGTAGAAAAATACCTCGGGCCCTGCCCTTTCTGCCAAGGCTCAGGCTGAGCCGATTCCTGCACGGGAACTTCCTCCTTTCCGGGGCCTGTTACTGGGCCAGGCAAAAAAACCCTCCAATCTGGCTGTCTCAGGGCCCTTTTCCAAACCTTTCTTAAAAAAGGGTTGGGGTTTCCCTTCTTGGGTGTACTCAGGATCTTTCCCCCTTTGGGGACGGGCCCGGTGTCTTCCTTGCTGGGGCTGGACTTCCAGGTCTTTTGTTTTTGTTTTCTGGGCGCCGCTTCCCAAACTGGATGGATTTCCTTTCCCTTTTCGACCCGGCCCGGGTTTCCCAAAATTTGGGGATATTTTTTCCTTTCGCCTCTCCCTTTTCCACAGGGGATCACCAGTGGCAAAGGGTGGGTTTTTCCCCCCTAGGCAGCCGGTCAGGTGGCAACAGGGTGGAAAACCTGGGCTGTTCGGTGCAAATGGGAAAGCTTTGGGAATGCATTGCCCAAGTGGAAAAGGGGCAGTCATTACTGCATTCCCCTTTCCGGCCAGCCTGCGTTCACCTGAATCTCCTGGATCTTTGTAGTAGCTATTCCTGAGGAAGTCTATGCCTAGAATGCACGGTGCCCCTGGGCCAGTTACAATCGGATGTTTCTGCCACCCCTTCCCTGTCAGGCTAATCTCAGCTTCCAGCAAAGTAAATTCCTGTGATCCCCTGTCACCCCCAACAATGGAAACAGGCACCTTCCCACATGTTCTGATGGTATCAGGGTGCATTCTGAACCAGTATCAACTAACATTCTATGTTTCTGTGGCTTTGATGTGCCAGCCATTGCACCACACTACCCAGTAGATCCTGTTATCCCATGCCTCTCCTGGCCAGAGGCAGGGCCCCCTAGCCCTGGTTATTATTTCGTTCCTGGGCATACACAGTGGAGGTCCCTTCCAGGGGATCTGACAGATCATCCTCCCTTCTGTAGTACCCTGCACCTTGGTTGTGGGAGGTCGAGGCTACCTTCATTTTAGCGCGGTTCCCCGGGTTGGCATTTCCCTCCCTGAGCTGACGCACCCGTGCTGCCAGGACAGAAGTGGGCTTCCATCCCATTTTTTCCATGTCTTCCTCAATAGGTCTCAGGAAGAACCACAGGTCAGTTCGTGAGGGGTATCCTCTGTCCCTAGCTGGGGGCATTGGGTGTGAGATTTGGGGCCTGTGACTTCGATACTGGTGCTGCATTGATCTTCCTTATCTCCTCCCTTATAATCTCCCTCACCTCTCCTTTCAACTCTCTCATCCCCTTCATCTCCTCTTGGACCTGTTGGAGGTCCCTGGCCACAGCAGAGACCTTGGCCTGCACTGGGCCATTAATCATACTGTCAAAATTTCTGAGCTTGCTGGCAACAGAACCTACTGTCTCTCGGTGGTCATCCAGCCTTAATCAGTGCAATAGGCAGTATATTCAGATGGCCCTAGGGGTTGCCAGATCCCACAACATCTGCCCCTGTGCACCTGACCTTGTCAGGGTCATTGTCATGCTGTCCATCCATCCCAAAGAGTACCTCTAATACTGCCACTTCCCTCAGCTGCTGGATCCCTTCATCAGTGGTCTTCCAAGCGCATTCTATGGTGGTGCTCCTGCATTCTCTCTTTGTGGATAAACTTCTCACTCATTCAGAAGCCGTTCCCAAAGGGAAAGGAGGCCTTGCTCCCTTACGAATGTCTGGTCCACACCTGAGTCCTGGGACAAGGATCCCAAATTCCTGGCCTCAGTGCCATCCAGTTGTACACCTCTCCCCATAAGGTCCCAGACACGAAGTAACCAGGTTGTAAAAAGGCTCCCGGCCCTGTCGCACAATGTCTTTTCGCAGGTTACGGAGAGTGTCATATGAGAGAGACTTCGGTGACAATCTCAACCTCTGGCTCCTTGCTGACTGTGAGGACCCTCCTGGCTGATCCCCACTATCTAGGTGCTTTGTTTTAATCTTAGATTTCCTAGTTTCCACAGGGCAACTGCTGCTGGCTGTGGCTGCCCCTGTGATCCAGCTGGAACCTGGACAGATGTAACATCTATGGGTTCCACTGCAGCACCATCAGATTCTCCCTCTTTAGAGCAGGGGAGGTTTCTCACTAGCTGGGGAAAGGTGCTCCCCTTCAGCACTTGGCTCTGCTCCTTCAACACCTGGCCCATGTCCCGTCTCTCTTCACTAGAACCCCCACCCACTCTGGCTGGTTCATTTCTGCAGTGGGCTGTGGGTCAACACCAGGCTCTGGGGCAGCATCTCTAGTCTCAGGGACAGGGCAGGCTCTGGGGCAGCATCCCTAGTCTCTGGGACAGGGGCAGGGTCTGGGGCAGCATCCCTAGTCTCTGGGACAGGGGCAGGGTCTGGGGCAGCATGTTTGACGGTTGTTATCCAAGCCAGTATTCCCTTGTTTCTGAATGCTAAGTAAAGCAGGCCCATCAGCAACACCAGCCACGGAATAATAATACTAGCAATTAAAGCAAATCTGAAATCCTTGAAAACTGGTGGGGTAGCCTCAAAAACTGGGTGACAGGTTGGGAGAAAATTTCCCTTGCATTCATTGCCTCACAGTAAGTACCATTGTTGAAATAATCCCAGAAACACGCAGTTAGAGTACGATAGCTCTGGATCCATGTGGCAAATTTCAAAAAAAATTAAAAACCCATGAATTCCTGACAAAATCAATCCAAAACACAAATCGGATCATAGCTACAATAAATTTGGTGAGGGGGCCCATATTCAAAAAAGGCTTGCAAATGGGAGAGAAATATCTGTGACCACGTGGAGCCCAAACCAGATTAAACTAGACAACATGTTGCCGCTTAAGAGCTGCTACTCCTCTTTAACTCGCCTTTAATGCCCTCAGCCCCACGTTGGGCGCAAAATCTGTCCTGGTTTTAGGACAGGGTTCTGCCAAAAACGGCAGAAGTTTCCTTTGAAATAGAGAAAATCAATTTCACCCCCGAGTGTTATAATTGTTTCAAATCAAGGACTCAAGGCCGAGATAAGGAGGTAAAGTAACAGCTCTTTACTACTCTAACTCACAGCACAAGTAGAAAACAACAGTAATTATTAAAATTACTGACGAAAACAGAAGAAAAAGTCAGTTGTAGTCCTTTCTTAGACGCGGACACACTCGGTCTGTGTCCCTTCCTGGGGTGTAACTGTAGCAGGGCCGGCACAGCTGCAGGCGCAGGCGGGAGCCAGGAGGTGGAGTGGAACAGCCGCGGCCGGGCTGGCTCAGGTGGGAGCTCTTCGCTCCGGTCCTGTGTCCAGATGACCAGTTGTATTCCCAGAGGTAGGAAGTATTTGGTCTTTGGTAGTCAGCAGTGCCTCCGAGGTAGCAGGGCAGATGCTGGGCAGCTGAATGCAGCCGGCTCCCGGTCTCCTACCTCCTCACACCGCCGAGCAGACTGGAGAAGTTCCCTCCCCCTCTCTCTCCCCGGAAACAGCCAGGCCCCTCCAGAAGCCTCATGCTCCCCTGAGTAGCTCCCCTCCTCCCCCGGAAGTCCGCATCCCGCTCCGGATAGCTCCGGTCCCACCCACCCGCCCGTCCAGGGCCATCACAAACCCTGGGCACAGCCGGCGTGTTCTGTTAGCATTACAATGGGAAAAAATTCTCCCCACTCATACATTGAAGGAACACAATCCCAACCTTCAACAATTGGTAAAGACAATCAAAGAATGAGGACATAATTCTCTTCAGAGGTAAAAAAAATCAATCACCAATAGGAAATGGAATACTAAGAATTGTGTAATCTAAGGTCAATGAATGTGAAGTTTTTTGGGTTTGTCTGTATAAATATGTGAAAAGCCTAGTAAAGAGCCATGTGTGATGGAGTGATTTTCACTGCACAAACCAGGCATGTGTGGGTGGAATGATTTCTATTGCACATGCTGGCCACAAAAACACCCTGACCAGAAGAAAGTAATGCCTAGATACCCTAACAATGAGAAAAAATTGTTGGAGAGTTTCTTTTTTTCATACAGTTTCAATTTTAGTCCCACTGAGGTTCATCACCGACACAAGCTCCTCCTGGACTCCTTGGAGGAGAAAATTGGAGGCACTGATTCACAAAGCTCTCAGAGACTCCAAGACAAACGCAAAACTCAAAGACCTCAAAAACACCTGCAGTCCCTGGGAGCATGAAGGAGCCCCCAGGGCCATTCCTGACCAAGGCTCCCCAGGGACTGATCTCAGCAGATCCCTGAGGCCACTGGGATGTGGGGGGATGCTGAGGGCAGGAAAAAGGTGACAGTGCCCAGCCTTGCTGGGTCTGTGCCAGGAGGCCCCAGTGGCTCAGGACAAGGTGTCTCCTCACAGCCCTTGGTGGCACAGACCCTGCTGTGCCCCAGGGCACCAAGCCTTGCCTTCTCTTTGTCCCCACCTGTCATCTCTGCCTCCAATTTCCTGCGCTAACTGAGCCTGGGGACACTTTCTCAGTTGTGTCCCTCAGTGGGACCCATGAATATTATCAGAAAATTTGGAGTTTGATTATGATTCAATTCTTGAGAGATTTCCTAAAAAATCCTGGCTTTGCCTTGATTTCCCTCTGGTCTGCTGCAGTTCTTCAGGAATGGTTTCAACTGCAATTATAGAGAAATACTTCAAAGAGCTTCTGAGAAATACACATCCTAATTTTGAAGCTTGTATTTTATACTGCTGTCTTTTGAGAAGATGTGATTTCAGCATTCTTTGATTGATATTGATGGAGAGTCTCTCCTCAGGAGGTCTGGCCTGCTCAGAGAAGCTGTGCCTTGAGGTCTGACCCAGTGTGGACAACCTTGCTCCACATTCCTCAACCCCATCCTGTCTGCCCTCATTCACCTGGGACCTGCTTTGCTCAGAGAGCTACCTGTACTCAGGGAAAGAGAACTTTTCCTTTTATTTTCTTAAAACAATCTAAAACTTATAATTTTCCCCACTGAAAACAGACACATCCCTTAGGTGTGTGCCAGCCCAAAGTGCCACCAAGGAGGATCAGCGCCAGGGATTGGTGCTTCGGGGGTGGTGGCTGGAGTCGGCGCCATCTTTCCTTTCTGCCTCTAACTCCCATCATGCCCTGCGGCCCGACTGAGCCCCATTGTAGCCGGGACTACAATGCCCGTCATGCCCTGCGCTCCACAGAACCCCCGGTATCCCCCCACTTGCCCCGTTAGTGTCCCCCAGACTCTCCAGGATCCCTACGTGCCCTCTCAGTGCCCATTCTTGACCCACCGCAAAAGTGTCCAAGGATCCCCTGAATGCTCCCAACCCCACAGATGCCCATTACAGCCACTTCTGGGAATTCATCTCCTGCCATCCCCCGCGAGTTCAGAGCCCCTCATAACCCAGTCAGTCGCCTAAAATTCCGACCGTGCTCTAAAGAGCTCGGTGAGAACTCCCAAGATCCCTCCAAGCTCTACCGAACCATATATGTTCCCCCCTGAAGACCTCAAGTTGCTATTCAGAGGCAAAAGTGTCCCCGAAGTGCCCTCCCGGACCCCAAACTCTCCGCAAGATGCACTTCCTGGACTTCAGCACCCATCATGCTCCACGGTTCAGGTAAAATGCCATTGCAGCTGAGACTTCATCCCCCATCATGCCCCGCGCCTCTCAGAGAGACACTGCAGCTGCGCCTAGAGCTCCCATGATGCTCAGCAGACCCTTTAAACAGTATAATACCTGTGCCTACAACTCCCATCATCTCCCGCGCCCCACAGAGCCCTGTTAGAGCCCACCAAGTGCTGGCCCGGACCCTGAACAGTCCCAGATTCCCCTCCCTGACCTCCAAGGGCACCTCTGGACCCCCAAGTGCAACTCTGAAGCTGAGACTTCCGGCTAAATTCATTTACCAGACCCAAAACTGCTCCGAATGTGTGCCAGAAATGTCACCCGAGACCCTGAAGTTCCCACCTTGACCCTCTCTGAGAAAAAGTTGATAATAAAGTTGATAAAATGATTACGAATGTTAGGAATTATCTTAAAGAGGGAGAAATCAATAACCAATAGAGGTTAATTATTAATTAAGGGAATTGTGTTAGTTAGAAACAATTACCAATAATTTATTTGGTTGCTCATAATGTAAAGATTATTATTATAATTATAAAAATTAGGTTAAAATGTATAGAATAGTAATATTATATCTCAGAAAAATACAGTTTTATTACTTAATAGCATTTTTGTTATAAAGAGAAATTGATGATATTTTTTTATATTTTTGGTTGTCACTCCCAGGTGGAAGATTTCATGAGTTGGTGAATTTAGGGGTGAGGAGCAGGTTGTCCAAACTGGGTAAGCCCGCAAGGGGCTCAATCTTCTCTGTTCTTAGACCTTCTAAGGAGGCATTCAGAATCAAGATCACCTGAGGAACACTTCTATCAGTTTCTGTCTGAAATGAAAAATAAAAAAACATCCCCTTGAGGAAAAGAAAGTCATGAGATGCACTTTGAAATCTTCCTCCTTAACACAACTCCAAACTGAGTCCAAGCAGCTGCACAAGCCCTGAAGGCTCGATTGCAATTGAAATAAGACAAAGAACTCCTGATGGTTTTTTTTTTTAACAACCACCACGTGGATTTGGGGCTGAGTCCACGAAACTCAGGCACTGAGAGAAGATGGGAGAAGCTGCTCCAGGAGTCAGAAGCAAAACTCCAAGTCCCTTGGAGCATCACTGGCCCCACTGAGGACAGGCACTGCCAAAGGCTCCCCAGGGACTGCTGCGAGCAGATCCTTGAGGCCAGGATTGCAGGAGCCCAAGGCTGTGAGCAGGGAACTGCAATGCTGAGCAAGGCCTGGGCTGGTTGGAGGCAGCAGAAAGGCCAAGGCCTGAGCCCAGGCCTGGCACAGCAGGGCCTGTCCCTCCCGGGAGGCTGGGGGCTGTTCCTGGGGCAGTGGGATGTGAGGGGCAGCAAGGACAAATGGCATCAACCTGTGTGACACTCCAGATGCCCATGGAAACGAGAGGCCATTGTGAGCCTGTGGGACTGTAACACCCCAGAACACTGAAATGCTGGGGGTGACCAAAGATTCCTTTACTCAAGTTTGGTGCAGAGGTGAAACACTAACCAGATATTCTCAAGAGGTAAAAATGACACCAAAATGTTACTGGCAAAGTATAGAAAATCAAAGAATTTTGTAAAAGACTTTAATACAACATCCAATGCAACATAAAACAGTTATCTGGAAGTTCATTAACTTAGCCTATTTAACCTAGAAACATTTAAACACTTAAGTTGTTGAGGTACCCAAAACTGTTCTATACAAAGAGCATTAGAAGGAGAGGAAAGAGAGAGACAGAAAGACAGAAGCTCTATAGAAAGACACACACATATGGCTACCAGCTCCTCGGGTTCCAGTGTGGGTGAGACACAGACCCCAGGAGAAGGCAGGGTACAGACCATGGGCTGAGCACCTGCTCCATGTTTTGAGCCCTGGGCCTTCATGGGCCTCTGTCCAGGTGGGACTTGTGATTGCAAGGCAATCAGAGCCTGGGTGAGCACCAACCCACTGTGTGACTGATTGACAGCTCATCCTGAAGTGTCTGGGACATTGATCTCATCCAGCCACTGACAGTGACCATGATGACACTGCAGAATCTCATGGAACCATGCGTCAGTTGTGACAATGCGGGCTCAGGGACACCATGGAGGCACTATGGAACCTCATGGAACCATAGAGACCATTGTGACACTCTGGTGCCTCATGGAATCAGGAGGACTGTTGTGATACTCAGGACCCTTATGGAACCAAGGGTCAGTGATGAAGCTGTGGGGCCTGTAGAACCAAGGAGCAGAGAACCATTTTCACAAGAACCACTGTGACACAGCGGAGCCACATGGAGCCCAGGGGCCATGGGGACACTGCGAGACCTTATGGAAGCAAGAGACCTTTGTGACACTACAGAAGCAAGGAGAATACTGTGACAAGGAGAATATTGTGACACTACAGGGACTCATGGAATCAAGGAGAACATTGTGACACTGTGGGTCTCATGGAACCAAGGGAACGCAGAACAGGTCTGGCTGTCTGGGCCCCCTGGGGCCCACCTGTCAGGTCTGACTGACCTTGGCATGTCAAGGGCTGCTGCTATCTGCCCTGGAAGGACTGGGACTCTGTGCTTTCCTTCCTGTGGGAAAGAACTGTCCTTCTCCTCCAGGTGCCCATGGCCAAAATTGGGATTCCTTCTGCAAATTTCCTTATATGCAAAGATTGTTTCCAGATGAAATCTGCCAGGACAAACAGATCTGACTGGTTTGGCCACCCAGGGGCCACCTGTCATCTGCCTTTGAAATGCTGGGACCATGTGCTTTTCTTTGCTATGGAAAAGAAAGCCTTTCACATCCAGGTGTCCAAGGCCAAAATTTGGAATCCATCTCCAGAATTCCCTCTATCCAAAGACAGCTCCCACACGAAAACTGCCATAACTGACAATCTCGCTGTCCTTTACTTCCTTGGGGCTGGCTCTCATCTGCCTTTGAAACACTGGGGCTCTGTGCTTTCTTTCCTAAAGGAAAAAACTCTCCTTCCTGGTCAGGTGCCCAAAACCAAAACTGAGATTCTACCTCCAAAATTCCCTGTATCCAAGGATTGTTCCCAAGTGAAAGCTGCCAGCACTGAGAGGTCTGGCTGCCCTTGGCCTCCTGGGGACTGCCTCTCACCTGCTTCTGGAACACTCAAACTCAGTGCTTTCCTTCCAATGGAAAAGAACTGTCCTTCTCGTCAAGGCGCCCACAGTCAAAACTGGGATTCTGCATCCCAGTATCTGGGGATCCAAGGATTCCTGCCAGGACAAACAAGTCTGGCTGGTTTGGCCTCCCAGGAGCCCCTTCTTTCCTCTTCAGCTTTTGAAACTCTTGGGCTCTGTGCTTTCCTTCCGATGGGAAAGAATCATCCTTCTCCTCTAGATGTTTATGCCTGAAACTGGGATTCTGCCTCTAAAATTCCATGTGTCTGGAGGTTGTTCACAGACAAAATCTGCCAATACAGTCAAGTCTGGCTGGCCTTGGCAGCTGGTGGCTGCCCCTCATGTACCCCTGCAACACTGGGGCTCAGTTGTTTCCTTCTTATGGAGACCATTGTGACACTGTGAGGACCTCGTGGAACCAAGGGAACATGGAACAGGTCTGGTTGGGCTGGGCCTCCCAGAGGCATAACAGGGCTGGTTACTCTCCCATTCTTCTTCCTTTAACATGTTTAACATGTTCCTACAGAAGAAGCGGTGAGAGTTTTTTATAGGCTTGGGAGTTTTGAAGAGTGAGCATTGCATTAACTCACCAGGTGCCAACAGTTCCTCATCTGGAAACAAACAGGCAAAGGAGATCTCCGCAGCCCCAGGGACACAGCAGGCACAGGGAAAGGAGTCTGGGAACTGACTGCTCTGAGCCTCAGGGACCTTCCCCAGGAGGATGCAGGGCAGCCCCAAGGCCATTTGGCAGCCCTGGAACAAGGCAGGCACCTCTGAGACCCTGCATGGCCCCAGCAGAGCCTGTGTGGGAGCGGGTCAGTGCAGGGAGCACCATCAGCTGCCTCTGTGTCCCAGGCTGAGCAGCAGAGCCCAGCAGAGGCAGCCCAGGGCTGGGGCAGCACAGCCCCCGTGCTCTGCAGAGCAGCAGCCCCAGCTCGGGGCTCTGGGAGCAGGGCAGGGGCTGCAGCAATGGCTGCTCAGGCCAGCACAGACATGTTCCCCTGGCACAGGCTCTGTGGGCAGCTGGCATTTGCCAGGAGCAGAGCAGGAGCCCCTGGGGTGCAGAGGAGCCCTGGCAAGAGGCTGCCCTGTCCCTGGGCCAGCAGCAGCTGCCTGAGGAGCCCCAGGGCCAACTCTCTGCTGCTGTGCTGGGCAGTGGGGCTGGCCCTGGGGCTGCAGGAGCTGCCTGAGCTGAGCATCTGCTGCGCATTCCACACACAGCGTGGCTGTCCCTGACCTGCAGTGCCTCCAGTTCAGCCTGCAGGAGGTGACTCTGGCTGATCACTCTGCCCCAGCTTCCCCTCACAGTTTCCTCATAGAAGTCCAAAGCTGTTCATGCCCAGCAGGGTCCCCTGTCCCCCTGGGTTCCCCCCATTCCACCTGGGCCACAAGGATGTTCCACAAATAAACTCCCAGAGCCTGACACGGGGACAAGGGGCCAGGGCTTTGTGACCAGGACATCAAGGGCATGGATTATCCTGGGGCCTGGTTTGGGTTCCCCAGGGCAAGAAACATGTCTGGCAACTGGATCAGGGTGAGGGAAGGGCCTCCAAGGTGGGGCTGGAGCCCTTTGGCTGTGAGGAGAGGCTGAGGGAGCTGGGCTTGTCCAGCCCGGAGCAGGGAAGGCTGAGGGGCTCCTCATGCCAGCCTGGACAGGAGGAGTATAAATCAGTCAGGCTGGTTTCAGCATTTCCCCAGATCAAAAGCAGCATGACCTCCCTTTTCTCCTTCCACCACTGAAAACTTTGCAAAAAGGGCATTTTTCAAGCTGTTTTAAGCACACTCTAGCCACAGAATCCTGATACAACACCTTGATTGTTTTTGTTTCTATCACAGAATCATCTTTGTGAAGCAAAAATCAAAGGGTAAGATCTTAACTACGGAGTAGAAATTATACATATAATGATGAGGGTAGAAGCAATGTAGAAAGTTAATTATTAGTAGCTGAACCAGTAGAGCTAAGACAACAAATGACTTGCATGGCTTTGTTGTGTCAGGATGGGTGGTTGGGATATTGTTAAAGTGAAGAACCATAACTGCACCTGGACCCCGAAACCAGCCAGAACCAGGTTGGGAGCTTGAACTATGTCCAATGGGCCCAAGAACTTAGCAACAAGAGAAAAGTGAAAAGTTGAAAGCGAGGAAGGCTTCCTGACTTCATCATTAGGAGACCACTGACCCATTTCAAACACCCACTGACCCATTTGGAGGTAGGAACTGGGCAAGTGTAAAAGGACTTTGAGCTAATGTTAATGCAAAGCTGGGCTAGGCAGGATTAGGTAATGCATATGTATATGTATATGTAATACGTATAATGCATATGTAATAGAATTACATGAATATGTAAGATTTCTGTGGATAAAAGAAGGCAAGCGCCCTGTGTTCTTTGCACATCCCTGTGGGAGATTTCTTCCTGGTGTGCCCGACATCACAATAAACATACCACTTTCTAACTTTAACTGGTTAGTGAGTTTTCTTTCTGCATCATTTTGGAGACCATGGCAGGACTCCTCTCTTTGGCAAGATTTTGGCTGTGGATTTCTCTGGCACCACTGGGACCTTCCTGGAAGGACCTTCGCTCCCCAGCTGCTCATCGTGGGGACAGACAAGACCTGTTGCTGGACTGCAGACAAAACCATATCTTTCAAATTGTTATAGATAATAAACGAATCAAACCGAATTAAAAGGTTAAATTGCCAAATTTTATTTTCGCGACCAAAATACGGTCCTGCAAAGCCACAACCGGAAAGTACAACACCGAGCCCGGGTTCGGTGTTGGGTGAACACACGATGTTACCCAGCCTCTGTCGCACTGGGTCCCCTGGTGTTCACACTGCCGTCTTGGTTGGACCCCTTTTTATACTGTTTTTCATAGCCTGGAGCGAGACAGTTCTTTGTTTCTTTCAAATTCAGCTCTGGTGTCCACATAAGACAAAGTCCTTCCTGCTCTTTGACGAGATTTTGTGTCCGTTGTGTATTTGCTTTTAGGTGGTGGTCTTCATCCAGAGTCGGGGAATGCAGTCCTGGGGGGGGAGTGATGGGATTTTCGGGAAAATGCCGCTCCTCCTTGAGTTTCCAGGTTTCCCCAGGAGATAGGTGCTTATCGGTAACAGTCCAACCTGTAGATATGTTAATTTACCTAGCTCTGAGGCAATCACTGCCTTTACTTTGTGGCTCGTTTATTTTTTTATTTTGCAGACTTATTTTATATAAAACATGAATTACAACACGAATTACAATATGATATATATATATCACAATCCCTCCCCTTCTATATAAACACATTAATTCGTGTTTTCCATTTTAATCCTCTTCAGATTCTTCACTGCCATCTCATTCTTTTGCTGGCTCTTTTTGATAATCTATATAGGGGAGCTGATTTCTCTCTATCTTTTCTTCAAATTTTGTCAGCGCCTGCATTGCCCTGGTGTTCATCTCCCCTCTCCCTAATTTCATTATTTTGGAGGCTCTACCGTTTACCCTTCCTAATGCGAGTTCAGGATCCATGGGCATAGCTGCAGTTTGCATGCCCTGTACCACCGAGTGTATTAGTCTAATAAAACAAGGTATTAAACATGGTATGAATATGATTCCTGCCAATGAACACACAATAAAGAACACTACCCTTTTCCACCAAGCTCTTGATAACAACTGGTCCCACCAAGATGCCTGGAGAATGAAATTCCATTTTTGGACTGGAACGTGTGCTACCCTCTTTATCTTTGCTGCAAGACGCTTTATAGTTTCTCCGTAATCATCAATTTCGACACAGCATTTAGATTCATTAAATTTCCCACAGACTCCCTGCTAACAAATAGTTTAATGCTATTCTATTCTGGTATACAAAAGCTCGCATCTGGGAGTGCTGTTTAGCCAACAATTCGAGAGCATCTGAGGTGTGATTTGACACAATCTCTACCACGGCTTGCAGCCTTATCAACCTATTCAACAGGTACACTGGAGTCCGGTACCTCCAACTTCCATCTTGTGCCCAAGTTGCAGGACCATAGTATTCTATTATTCTTTCAGCTGGCCACTCTTCCCCTTCCCAAACTTGGCTGCCACCCACATCAGGGAGCTTTTTCCTTAATTCCCTTTTTTTCTCTATTCAGTGTTTTATAGAGAGGTGCCCCCAGGAAAGTACTGTCAGACCTTGGTAAAGTAAAGAAGACCGGCTGAATAATCCCTAGAGTGCATGACCCTTCCATTTTTGTGGTGGTA
>JAREIS010004690.1:0-10143 GCA_030060385.1 Muscicapa striata striata | reverse complement strand
CTGAAGAATACTTCTGCTGCCAAGAAGATGGTTTCCCTCGCCGCCAGCAGCAACCTGGTGGGCGTAGGCAGAGGCAGAGAAGTACACCTGTGGAGAGTCCTGGTGAGCCTGAGCCTAGTCATGTATCCTCTGACTAATGCATACCCAGGGAATGGCCTGAACCCTGCAATACAAAGCCATAATGAGTGTGGAGAGTGCACACTAATTAGTACCCCTGCTCACCCTGTCCTAGCTAATTGCACCCCTGAAGGGAAAGAGGAGCAATGCACTCTTAACGGCACTCAGTATATAAAGTGTAAATTGGGGGAGAAAATCGTATGCTATGATCCCATGGAAAGAAACAGAAGCGGGCAATCAGAGACATTTGCTCATAACATTCACAAAAGAAGTGCAAGCCAGACACCTCTTCCCACATGTGAACAATGCAATCGTACAATTTGGATAGGGGGAAAAAGAAAATCGGTATTTGTGGCTTATTTTCAGGTGAATCAATTATGTTATGAAAATACTCAACTAGGGATGTGTGTCATGGAAGAGAGAACCTACTGGGTGGGCAAAAATCTAAGGTATGAAAGCGGACTCATCTCAGACACTGAACCTGTCATCATAGACCTTCTCGAGGAAGATGATGTCCGAATCTGTGCCCAGTTTGATAACACTTTCTGTTTTTCTAGAGATAGGGAAGGCATGGATCCTGAGAGCAAAATAAAACAGATAGCCATAGAAATAAAGAAACAGGAGTCAGAGATGAGAAAAAAGAAAATGGAGCAGGAAAGGTTGAAAACCCTAAGTGAACAATATGATTTATTAGAGAGACAGTATGATAATTGGGGCTTACCTAGCTCAGACAAGAATTTGTTTATCGATTTAATGCAAGAGATTGCAACCGAATTAGGATTGACCAACTGCTGGATTTGCGGGGGACTCAAATCAGCAGAAAAATGGCCCTAGAAAGGTGAGAGCTTAACTCCAGAGCAACTCCTAAGGGGGGATAAAACCCAAATTTCAAAGACACTTCAAAGACCTGAGGGCTGGATCTTAGATAAAAGAGTGATTGGATCAATTTGTATCAGTCGGGAGAGAAGAGAATATACTGAGGTAGTGGGATACACCCCGTGTGTCTCCACCTTAACCGTAAATTCAGATAACAAAAGTAAAATTTGGCAGCCAGAGTCCCCTACTGGGTACTGGAGCCTAAAAAAAAAAGGCAATTGTGAGTGGAGTGACAAGGTTGGACTTTGCTAGAATAAAAGCTCTGGAGCTAATCCTTACCAGTCACTAGGAGAATTAAGTACTTACTGGGCTGAACCAAGAAGTACAAAAAGTACGTGGAAAGCTCCTGATGGGATATACTGGGTATGTGGGAAGAAAGCATATAGTGAATTACCACAAAAATGGAAGGGGTCATGTGTCGTTATACGCGATACGGCCGCGGAGAATAACGACAATGACTCCTCCAGCTAGCAGCAAAGAGAAGCAACTTTATTGTGAAGGCGAACCACTTTTATAGTGTGGATCGCTGAAGAAGAGAAGAACGGCCGTCCATTGGATAGTAGAAGAAAACAGAACGTTCTCACGGATCGTGAGAACTGTTTTTCCTTACTTTCTGAAAAACAGCAGGTGCTTAATCTTATTGTGAATTCCTTCCTGTTTTTCCCGAGGTTTATCACCTTGGGAAGATCCAGGGAGGAACAGGCAAACTGCAGCAGACCCGAGAGAAATTTTCATTAGCATGAGAAAGGAGAAAAAGGCCTCAGGCCCTTGCAATTTTCAGCCTGTGGCTTCAATGAAGCCCACAAGTCCCCCTTTTAGTTTTAAAAGAAAAAAAAAAGGAGGTGTTTGCTGTCCTCCTTAGGATCCTTGTCGGAGGGGAGCAAACACATCCCTGGAGATCCGTGGACGCTTGAAGCATCCAGGGAAACCTTCGCACCTGATGCTTCCCAGCAACTTACTTCTAATACAATAGGAAAGAAACCCGCCACCATTCGCCAGACCCGTGATTTCCAATATAAAATTTATCTAACAATGTCCAAAGACTGAAAACAGTTCCAAAGAAACAAAAGAGTTCATCCTCTGCTGGTAGAGGGACCATCTGGCTGGTGGTCGGCCTGTTGGTCAGCATCCAAAGGCTGTGCCTCGGCTGCATTCTGTCTCTGATGTCGCAGGTCAGGGCGGACACATCTCGCAGGCAGCCAGCGTACCCCGGTATCTGTTGAGACGCAAGCATACCCACGGCCCCAAACGATGAGTTCATGCGGGCCTTCCCACTTGTTCGTGGTCAAGTTCCGTATGAACACCTTCGCTCGGGGCAAGCGTATCTCATCTGCAGCCTGTAAAGAAGTAAAGTGATTCACAATAACAGGATTATTGGAATCTTGTGGCACAGTGAGGTGATTGATGGTATATAAAGCTTTTTCTAGTCGGCTGTGTGGTGTTTCACCAGCCATTCCCCTTTTTTTTTTTTCGAGAACGCGTTTCAGAGTACCATGAGCGCGTTCGACAATGGCTTGACCTGTTGGAGAATGTGGGGTGCCCAGCCTGTGTGAGACTCCCCACATCTGCAGAAACTGCCTCGTCTTTTGAGAGACGTAAGCAGGGCCATTGTCAGTTTTCACTGCAGAGGGTATGCCCAAGGTCGCAAAAGCCTTTCTCCAATGAGCAATCACATCACGGCCTTTTTCCCCTGTGTGAGCAGATGCCCACATGGCAGAAGAAAAGGTGTCAACAGACACATGCACATACTTAAATCTGCCAAATTCAGCGATGTGAGTAACATCTGTCTGCCAAAGCTGCAGGGCTCTTAGGCCCCTGGGGTTCACCCCTGCAGGTAAAGGTGCAGCAAGGCCATGACAAGCATCGCAAGAGGTGACAATGTCACGAGCTTCATTGGCTGTTAAATGGAATTGTTTTTGCAGGGTATGTGCATTTTGATGAAAAAACTCGTGTGATGCCCGGGCCTGTGCGATCTTGTCAGGCTGAGGTGCCACCCACGCAGGGTTGGCCAGCCTGTCAGCCCTGGCATTACCCTCTGTTAAAGAACCTGGTAGATCCATGTGGCTCCGTATGTGCAGCACGTAATATGGATGAGTTCGGTCTTGGATTGCACACCACAGGACCTTCAACAGCCGGAACAAGTCGGCATTGTCGACCTCCTTCAGGAGCGAGCAATCCAGACGCTGGGTGATGTCTGCAACATAAGCGGAGTCAGTGACCAAATTCAAAGGTACCTGGGAAAATCGTTGGAATGCCATTGTGACTGCTTTTAATTCGATTATCTGAGCAGAACCTGTCTCATGGCTTTCCAATGACTGCCAACCAGACTCGTCCTTCCAGGTGACAACGGCCTTCCCTGTCTTGCCCGATCCATCTGTGAAGACGGTGGGGCCTTGCACTGGTCCCCGACTATTTTTGGGTCTTAGAGATAACCTAAGTGTCTTTGCCATATGTAATAGCTTATGGCTGGGCAAATGATAGGTGATTTGCCCTGTAAAATCCAGCAATGCACTTTGCAAGGGGATGCTGTTGATAAAACCTCCCTCAAAGAAGTCCCGCTCCACAGGTATTACAATTCTTGGATCTGCTGCAATCAATTGCACGCATCGCTGTCGGCATTTGAGTATTAGTCGAGCAAACAACTCAAACACCGTGGTTACCGTCTTTTTGAGCTGGTGTGGCAAAAAGACCCATTCCAGGATGTGCAAGGGGTCGGACCATGCGTCATTCCACTGGCCAATGATACCTGTAGGATGTAAATCTGGAACAATAATGAATACTGTGATATCAATGGAGGGATCAACTCGATGTACCTGTCGAGTAGAGAGAGCATGCTGCACCTGTTGCAGCGCTTGCCGTGCCTCAGGGGTCAGCATCCGAGGTGAATCCAGCCGGGAGTCCCCTTTTAAGATATCAAACAATGGGGACAGCTGCTGTGTTGTCAGTCCTAAGTAAGGACGCAACCAGCCAATGACACCCAGCAGTTTCTGAGCATCATTTAGGGTCTTAATAGAATCCATGAATTGCACCTCTTGATGCTGAATTGTTTGATCCAGGATCTTGACCCCCAGATACCTCCAAGGAGGCTGTCGCTGGACCTTTTCAGGAGCCACTTGCAGTCCATAACAGCGTAGAGCAGCCAGTAGCTGAGGTTCTATCCTCAGCAGTTCATCCTGTGTTGGGGCTGCCACTAAAATGTCATCCATATAATGATAGCAGTACGCGTCAGGAAACTGCTCACGGACTCCCGACAAGGCCCTAGCCACATACCATTGACAAATAGTTGGGCTATTACGACAACCTTGTGGCAAAACCTTCCATTGATATCTTTGTGCTGGCTCTGAGTTGTTCACTGCAGGTACTGTGAAAGCGAATTTTGGCCTATCTTCAGGACACAAGGGGATTGTGAAAAAGCAGTCCTTCAGATCAATGACCAGAATTTCCCATCCAGCAGGGAGCATGGTAGGTGAGGGCATGCCAGGCTGTAAAGCCCCCATGCTCTCCATGACTGCATTGATTTTCCTGAGATCCTGTAACAACCTCCATTTACCTGATTTTTTCTGTATAACAAAAACTGGGGAATTCCAGGGACTACTAGAGGGTTCTATGTGTCCCTGCTGCAATTGTTCCTTTACTAATTCTCGAAGGGCTATTAATTTCTGTTTTGGCAAGGGCCACTGATTTTGCCATACGGGGGTATTAGACAACCACCGTAGGGGTATCATAGGATAGTTCTTGCCCTTCACTTCAGTGACCCTAATTAAAAATTTGCTTCCATGCGCACCCCCCAGGCTGCCAACACATCTCGTCCCCAGAGGTTGATAGGGGCTGCAGTGATGTATGGTCGGACCGTGGCTGTCTGCCCTTCCATATTTCTGATCAACACAGGCCTCTGACTCACAAAGGTCTGTGTTGTGCCCCCCAAGCCTGCAATGGCCTGACCCAGAGGGGCCACAGGCCATGTGGGAGGCCAGGCAGAGAGTGAGATCACTGTTACATCCGCCCCAGTGTCCAGCAAACCTCTGAGTTGAGTCTGAGACGGGTTGGCACCTGAGAGAGTCAGAGTACACATCATTTGTGGTCGCTGATCCGAGACATTCATTGTCCAGAAAACCTGTGGTGGTCCTGTGGATCCAAAGCAACCGTCTTTGCGATTTCGCTGATCAACCCTGAGAACAGACGAATAGAAAGGCACCAATTGGGCAATTCGAGTTCCCTTTGGGATAGTGACAGGAGGAGAAGGCGTAGAAACCATGGCATAGATTTGACCTGTGAAATCAGCATCAATAACCCCGGGGTGGACAAAGATTCCCTGGAGGGTGGCACTGGACCGCCCTATGAGCAGGGCACTCAGGCCTTTGCCCAAAGGTCCAGTGGCATCCAGAGGGATCTTGTGCACACCAGTCAAGTCTAAGATGACTGTGGCTGCGGTGTATACATCCACTCCGGCTGACCCCCGGGTGCTGGCTGAGTGCTGGCTGAGGAAGCCTGGGGTACTGTTTCTATCTGAGCGCTGTACCCCCAAGCGCTCCCCTGCCCGTTTCCCTGGCCAGGAGGAGGGTTTTTTGATCTGCATTGGTTTGCATAGTGTCCTGGCTTTTTGCACTTGGCACACAAAAAGGTAGGCATTTTAGCCTGTTGCTGTTTTTGCTTCTTGCCTTTAGGTTTTCCCTGTTTATAATATCCACCTCCTGACATCTTTTGATGCTGCCACATGGCAGCTGCCAGGGCAGAGATCTGATGATCTATAGTCCCCACTTTTGAACATGCCTGTATCATGTCAGTTAGTGAGGGATCTCCTGGTAGAGACTGTATAATTTTTGCACAGTCAGCATTGGCATTATCTTTGGCTAGCTGTTTACACAACATCTGCCTGAGAGCATCATCTTCGACCTGTTTCTCTAGGGCTGCAGCCACCTTTTCTACAAATTGTAGGAATGGTTCGTTAGGACCCTGAGTAATCTTCACATATTTTGTTTTAGGAGCTGCAGCTTCTATTGTTTTTATAATTGCTGCGAACCCTATTTTTTGGCATTGCTCAAGAATGGGAGGGGGCCAAGATGCTTGGAGGTCAGGGTTAGAGAAACGAAACGTACCCATCAAAACCTCTCGGCCTATTGCATACCTAGGGTCATCCTGGGGCAGCCCCATATTGTCTGCAGCAGCCCTATCAGCCATTTGCGCCCAGGTGTCCTCAAACACTCTGAACTGCACTGGCTGAAATAGCACCTGTGCTATATGCCTTATATCATAAGGTGCTAACAGGTCTGTATTTAATACTCTAAGAATCTGCATGACCTGGGTGGAACCGAGTCCAAAGCGTGCTACCTTATCTTGTATATCTTGGACAACACGCCAAGCAATTGGGTCATGCCGGTCGAGTTGACCTTGCGCCCCTTTGAAGACGGGAAAAGCCTGAGCCCCTTCCGTCCCCCGGGTATCCCCATCACTGCTTTGCGACAGGTCATCCCCGGGGGCCGGGTAGGGCCCCGCAGGGTCACCCTGGACGCTTCCCTCCATCTGGAAAACTCCTTTTCTTGGCATTCCCACCTTCTCTAAGAGGTCCCAATCCCCGTTTTGCAATGCCCGCAACCTGACAGCCTCCCAAATTACGCGGGGGTTTCTGCCGCGATTGCTGGCCGAAGGGACACCACGCCTCCGGCAGGGGTGTTGTGGTTCGTCGGCGTCTGTGGCGCTGGAGTGGGATGACGAAGGCGGCGACTCCTGCCCCACGGAGGATGTCGCGGCGGTCTCCGATCCCGTTGAGACAGGGCCGGCCGCGGAGGCGGGAGCGGCGACATTGTTTGGGGCCCGCGCGGCAGGACACGCCCCTAGAGACGAGGAGGACCCTGGCGGCGTCCCGGGAGGGTTGGTGGGGGGACCCGAAGCTTCCGGGATCGTGGGCCGTGACGTCAAGCGTCGCGCAGGGGGTAGCGATAGCCCCGCCCCTGCGGCCGGCTGCCCCGGCCGTCTTTGGTCTGGGGGGGGGCCCGCCGGCAGCCAGGGACCCATTCTCGCTGCCGGGCCATTCGCGATGCGCCGCGGTTCATCGGGGGTGGTGACATAGGGCAAAAACGCCTCCCAGATGGCCGTCGCGACCGCGAACGTGACTTGCTCCACTACCTCCAGTGTAATGGCTGGCTTTTGCACTGTCTCTGCCGTTACCGCCCTCCGGGGAAAGGACGCCGCGCTATCTTGGGGTGCGAGCTGGAGGGGCTGTCCTGACTTCGGGGGGTTCTCGGAGCAGTCATCGGACTCGCCCTCGCTCCGTTCAAATCTCGCCTCATCCTCCACAAAACTCTGATGAATAGTCCCCCAAGTAGTAAGCAGCGGGCACACTGAAACATCTCCTTTATGGAGAGCTGCACACAACAGATTCCCCAGCTCTTTCCAAACTTCCATTGAAAAAACTTCTCCTTCCTCCTCTGAAAAACCGCGCTCCTTTGCCCAAGCTAGCAAGGCAATCAAATCTTTATCTGGGATTTGGGTGTCTAAGTCCTCTAGAACATCCCTCCATAATGAGATAATAATCTCCTCTTGTTTGGATAGATTGTTCCCCATTTTAGAATTTTTCGCCTAGCCGCTAGTTTGGAGGAGGGAGGGGGGGGAAACACAGTACCTTCTCTCCGCGGAAAGAGGAACAGTCGCTAGGGCGCTCGCAGTCGAAGCTCCCTGATGTGGGTGGCAGCCAAGTTTGGAGAGGGGAAGAGTGGCCAGCTGAAAGAATAATAGAATACTATGGTCCTGCAACTTAGGCACAAGATAGAAGTTGGGGGTACCGGACTCCAGTGTACCTGTTAAATAGGTTGATAAGGCTGCAGGCCGTGGTAGAGATTGTGTCAAATCACACCTCGGATGCTCTCGAATTGTTGGCTAAACAGCACTCCCAGATGCGAGCTTTTGTATACCAGAATAGAATAGCATTAGACTATTTGTTAGCAGAAGAAGGGGGAGTCTGTGGGAAATTTAATGAATCTGAATGCTGTGTCGAAATTGATAATTACGGAGAAACTATAAAGGGTCTTGCAGCAGAAATAAAGAGGGTAGCACACGTTCCAGTCCAAAAATGGAATTCCATTCTCCAGGCATCTTGGTGGGACCAGTTACTATCAGGAGCTTAGTGGAAAAAGGTAGTGTTCTTTATTGTGTGTTCATTGGCAGGAATCATATTCATACCATGTTTAATACCTTGTTTTATTAGACTAATACACTCGGTGGTACAGGGCATGCAAACTGCAGCTATGCCCATGGATCCTGAACTCGCATTAGGAAGGGTAAATGGTAGAGCCTCCAAAATAACAAAATTAGGGAGAGGGGAGATGAACACCAGGGCAATGGAGGCGCTGACAAAATTTGAAGAAAAGATAGAGAGAAATCAGCTCCCCTATATAGATTATCAAAAAGAGCCAGTAGAAGAATGGGATGGCAGTGAAGAATCTGAAGAGGATTAAAATGGAGAACATGAATTAATGTGTTTATATAGAAGGGGAGGGATTGTGATATATATATATATCATATTGTAATTCGTGTTTTATATAAAATAAGTCTGCAAAATAAAAAAATAAAAATAAATAAATAAATAAACGAGCCACAAAGTAAAGGCAGTGATTGCCTCAGAGCTAGGTAAATTAACATATCTACAGGTCGGACTGTTACCGATAAGCATCTATCTCCTGGGGAAACCTGGAAACTCAAGGAAGTGAAGCATTTCCCGAAAATCCCATCACTCCCCCCCCGGACTGCATTCCCCGACTCTGAATGAAGTCCACCTCCTAAAAGCAAATACACAACGGACACAAAATCTCGTCAAAGAGCAGGAAGGACTTTGTCTTATATGGACACCAGAGCTGAATTTGAAAGAAACAAAGGACTGTCTTGCTTCAGGCTATGAAAAACAGTATAAAAAGGGGTTCAACCAAAACGGTGGCGTGAACACCAGGGGACCCAGTGCGACAGAGGCTGGGTAACATCATGTGTTCACCCAACACCGACCCCGGGCTCGGTGTTGTACTTTCCAGTTGTGGCTTTGCAGGACCGTATTTTTGGTCGCAAAAATAAAATTTGCCAATTTAACCTTTAATTCGGTTTGATTCGTTTATTATCTATAACACGGGGCTCAGCGCTGGGCTGTGCCTGACCCCGCCATCCCCGGGCAGGGCCGGCAGTGACCGCTGGCCCCTGTGACGCCCGGGATGCCCAGCCGCCTGTGATGCCCAGGATGCCCGGGGTGCCCAGCCGCCTGTCTGCTGCGGGCCGTGCTCGCTGGGAGCACCGATGGAGGGAGGAGCTGTGTTTGGACTGTGACAGGACAGGGACTGGCTCTGGTATACGGTGTGTGATAAAGAGAAGGGGAACAAGGATAAAGGAATACATAGGAAATGCAGATTGTACGTGAAAAGATTAGAATTCTGTTTTAAGGATTTTGTGAGTTTTGCTGGAAAACAAAAGTAATACAGGGAAAGCCATAGAGGTTTGTTAAATGTGTGAGACGAGTTTGAAAAGCATGAGTTTCTGATTGCTCCTCATTGTGATTGTAATTTACTGGGAAGAGATTTGATAACTAGAATGGAAATGCAAATTAGTATTGTGAAAAGTAACAAGAGTAAAAAAGTAAGAAGTAACACAGAGTCCAAAACTGTAATATCTTTGTATAAAATGTCTGAGAAAGTTTATACTGAAATAAATCCGAAGTGTGGGCAGCCCCAGGAAATATGGAAAACTAGATATAGAACCTCTCCAAATTACTTTGAAGCAACCAGGACAAGCATTGTCTAAAAAGCAATATCCTCTTCCAAGGGAGGGAAATAAGGGGTTACAGCCTGTTATTGAGTCCCTGCTGAAAGCAGGTCTTTGGAGCCATGTATGTCTCCTTATAACACCCCTATCCTGCCGGTTAAGAAACCAGATGGAACATACAGAATGGTGCAGGATTTAAGAATAATAAATGAAATTGTTAAACCAAGGCATCCCACAGTTCCGGATCCATATACAATCTTGAATCAGATCACTTCTTCACATCGGTATTATTCTGTACTGGATTTGAAGGATGCTTTCTGGGGTGTCCGATTACAGAAGACAGTAAACAGTATTTTGCCTTTGAATGGGAACAGGAGAAAAGAAGGAAGATGATAAAACAACAATTGAAATGGA
>JAREIS010004688.1:0-13988 GCA_030060385.1 Muscicapa striata striata | reverse complement strand
TTTTAGCTGTCAGACGCCCAGTCTCAGGCCCACTGCCCGGGACACGGACATTTGCAATTTTCTCTCTGAAAAAACCACACCCTCCCAGTTTCTTAATAGCAGTTTGGAGGAAGTCATTGTCTCTCCAAAAGCAGCCAGGATTCTATGTAGTGGCATCTTTAGTCTAGGAGAAATCTTGATCATTTCGAATTTTAGCTGTCAGACGCCCAGTCTCAGGCCCACTGCCCTGGACACGGACATTTGCCATTTTCTCTCTGAAAAACCACACCCTCCCAGTTTCTTAATAGCAGTTTGGAGGAAGTCATTGTCTCTCCAAAAGCAGCCAGGATTCTATGTAGTGGCATCTTTAGTCTAGGAGAAATCTTGATCATTTCGAATTTTAGCTGTCAGACGCCCAGTCTCAGGCCCACTGCCCTGGACACGAACATTTGCCATTTTGGCTCTGAAAAAAACCCACACCCTCCCAGTTTCTTAATAGCAGTTTGGAGGAAGTCATTGTCTCTCCAAAAGTAGCCTGGATTCTAAGTGGTGGCATCTTTAGTCTAGGAGAAATCTTGATCATTTCGAATTTTAGCTGTCAGACGCCCAGTCTCAGGCCCATTGCCCTGGACACTAACGTTTGCCATTTTCCTGCTGAAAAACATGACACCCTCCCAGTTTCTTAATACCATCTTGGAGGAAGATACAGTCTCTCCAGAAGTAGCCAGGATTCTCAGTGGTGGCATCATTAGTCTAGGAGAAATCCTGATCATTTCGGAATTTTAGCTGTCAGACGCCCAGTCTCAGGCCCATTGCCCTGGACACTAACATTTGCCATTTTGGCTCTGAAAAAAACCACACCCTCCCAGTTTCTTAATAGCAGTTTGGAGGAAGTCATTGTCTCTCCAAAAGCAGCCAGGATTCTATGTAGTGGCATCTTTAGTCTAGGAGAAATCTTGATCATTTCGAATTTTAGCTGTCAGACGCCCAGTCTCAGGCCCACTGCCCTGGACACGGACATTTGCCATTTTCTCTCTGAAAAAACCACACCCTCCCAGTTTCTTAATAGCAGTTTGGAGGAAGTCATTGTCTCTCCAAAAGCAGCCAGGATTCTATGTAGTGGCATCTTTAGTCTAGGAGAAATCTTGATCATTTCGGAATTTTAGCTGTCAGACGCCCAGTCTCAGGCCCACTGCCCGGGACACGGACATTTGCAATTTTCTCTCTGAAAAAACCACACCCTCCCAGTTTCTTAATAGCAGTTTGGAGGAAGTCATTGTCTCTCGAGAAGTAGCCTGGATTGTAAGTGGTGGCATCTTTAGTCTAGGAGAAATCTTGATCATTTCGGAATTTTAGCTGTCAGACGCCCAGTCTCAGGCCCATTGCCCTGGACACTAACGTTTGCCATTTTCCTGCTGAAAAAAATGACACCCTCCCAGTTTCTTAATACCATCTAGGAGGAAGATACAGTCTCTCCAGAAGTAGCCAGGATTCTCAGTGGTGGCGTCATTAGTCTGGGAGAAATCCTGATCATTTCGGAATTTTAGCTGTCAGACGCCCAGTCTCAGGCCCATTGCCCTGGACACGAACATTTGCCATTTTCTCTCTGAAAACCACACCCTCCCAGTTTCTTAATAGCAGTTTGGAGGAAGTCATTGTCTCTCCAAAAGTAGCCTGGATTCTAAGTGGTGGCATCTTTAGTCTAGGAGAAATCTTGATCATTTCGAATTTTAGCTGTCAGACGCCCAGTCTCAGGCCCATTGCCCTGGACACTAACGTTTGCCATTTTCCTGCTGAAAAACATGACACCCTCCCAGTTTCTTAATACCATCTTGGAGGAAGATACAGTCTCTCCAGAAGTAGCCAGGATTCTCAGTGGTGGCGTCATTAGTCTAGGAGAAATCCTGATCATTTCGGAATTTTAGCTGTCAGACGCCCAGTCTCAGGCCCATTGCCCTGGACACGAACATTTGCCATTTTGGCTCTGAAAAAAACCACACCCTCCCAGTTTCTTAATAGCAGTTTGGAGGAAGTCATTGTCTCTCCAAAAGTAGCCAGGATTCTAAGTGGTGGCATCTTTAGTCTAGGAGAAATCTTGATCATTTCGAATTTTAGCTGTCAGACGCCCAGTCTCAGGCCCACTGCCCCCTGGACACGGACATTTGCCATTTTGGCTCTGAAAAAACCACACCCCCCAGTTCTTAATAGCAGTTTGGAGGAAGTCATTGTCTCTCCAAAAGCAGCCAGGATTCTATGTAGTGGCATCTTTAGTCTAGGAGAAATCTTGATCATTTCGGAATTTTAGCTGTCAGACGCCCAGTCTCAGGCCCACTGCCCTGGACACGGACATTTGCCATTTTCTCTCTGAAAAAACCACACCCTCCCAGTTTCTTAATAGCAGTTTGGAGGAAGTCATTGTCTCTCCAAAAGCAGCCAGGATTCTATGTAGTGGCATCTTTAGTCTAGGAGAAATCTTGATCATTTCGGAATTTTAGCTGTCAGACGCCCAGTCTCAGGCCCATTGCCCTGGACACGAACATTTGCCATTTTGGCTCTGAAAAAAACCACACCCTCCCAGTTTCTTAATAGCAGTTTGGAGGAAGTCATTGTCTCTCCAAAAGCAGCCAGGATTCTCAGTGGTGGCGTCATTAGTCTAGGAGAAATCCTGATCATTTCGGAATTTTAGCTGTCAGACGCCCAGTCTCAGGCCCATTGCCCTGGACACGAACATTTGCCATTTTGGCTCTGAAAAAAACCACCCTCCCAGTTTCTTAATAGCAGTTTGGAGGAAGTCATTGTCTCTCCAAAGCAGCCAGGATTCTATGTGGTGGCATCTTTAGTCTAGGAGAAATCTTGATCATTTCGGAATTTTAGCTGTCAGACGCCCAGTCTCAGGCCCATTGCCCTGGACACTAACGTAGGCCATTTTCCCTGCTGAAAAACATGACACCCTCCCAGTTTCTTAATACCATCTAGGAGGAAGATACAGTCTCTCCAGAAGTAGCCAGGATTCTCAGTGGTGGCGTCATTAGTCTAGGAGAAATCCTGATCATTTCGAATTTTAGCTGTCAGACGCCCAGTCTCAGGCCCATTGCCCTGGACACTAACATTTGCCATTTTGGCTCTGAAAAAACCACACCCTCCCAGTTTCTTAATAGCAGTTTGGAGGAAGTCATTGTCTCTCCAAAAGTAGCCAGGATTCTATGTAGTGGCATTTTTAGTCTAGGAGAAATCTTGATCATTTCGGAATTTTAGCTGTCAGACGCGCCAGTCAGGCCCATTGCCCTGGACACGAACATTTGCCATTTTGGCTCTGAAAAAAACCACACCCTCCCAGTTTCTTAATAGCAGTTTGGAGGAAGTCATTGTCTCTCCAAAAGCAGCCAGGATTCTATGTAGTGGCATCTTTAGTCTAGGAGAAATCTTGATCATTTCGAATTTTAGCTGTCAGACGCCCAGTCTCAGGCCCACTGCCCTGGACACGGACATTTGCCATTTTCTCTGAAAAAAAAACACACCCTCCCAGTTTCTTAATAGCAGTTTGGAGGAAGTCATTGTCTCTCCAAAAGCAGCCAGGATTCTATGTAGTGGCATCTTTAGTCTAGGAGAAATCTTGATCATTTCGAATTTTAGCTGTCAGACGCCCAGTCTCAGGCCCACTGCCCTGGACACGGACATTTGCAATTTTCTCTCTGAAAAAACACACCCTCCCAGTTTCTTAATAGCAGTTTGGAGGAAGTCATTGTCTCTCGAAAAGTAGCCTGGATTCTAAGTGGTGGCATCTTTAGTCTAGGAGAAATCTTGATCATTTCGAATTTTAGCTGTCAGACGCCCAGTCTCAGGCCCACTGCCCTGACACGGACATTTGCCATTTTCTCTCTGAAAAAACACACCCTCCCAGTTTCTTAATAGCAGTTTGGAGGAAGTCATTGTCTCTCCAAAAGCAGCCAGGATTCTATGTAGTGGCATCTTTAGTCTAGGAGAAATCTTGATCATTTCGGAATTTTAGCTGTCAGACGCCCAGTCTCAGGCCCACTGCCCTGGACACGGACATTTGCCATTTTCTCTCTGAAAAAAACCACACCCTCCCAGTTTCTTAATAGCAGTTTGGAGGAAGTCATTGTCTCTCCAAAAGTAGCCTGGATTCTAAGTGGTGGCATCTTTAGTCTAGGAGAAATCTTGATCATTTCGGAATTTTAGCTGTCAGACGCCCAGTCTCAGGCCCATTGCCCTGGACACTAACGTTTGCCATTTTCCTGCTGAAAAACATGACACCCTCCCAGTTTCTTAATACCATCTAGGAGGAAGATACAGTCTCTCCAGAAGTAGCCAGGATTCTCAGTGGTGGCGTCATTAGTCTGGGAGAAATCCTGATCATTTCGAATTTTAGCTGTCAGACGCCCAGTCTCAGGCCCATTGCCCTGGACACTAACATTTGCCATTTTGGCTCTGAAAAAAACCACACCCTCCCAGTTTCTTAATAGCAGTTTGGAGGAAGTCATTGTCTCTCCAAAAGTAGCCTGGATTGTAAGTGGTGGCATCTTTAGTCTAGGAGAAATCTTGATCATTTCGGAATTTTAGCTGTCAGACGCCCAGTCTCAGGCCCATTGCCCTGGACACTAACGTAGGCCATTTTCCTGCTGAAAAACATGACACCCTCCCAGTTTCTTAATACCATCTAGGAGGAAGATACAGTCTCTCCAGAAGTAGCCAGGATTCTCAGTGGTGGCGTCATTAGTCTAGGAGAAATCCTGATCATTTCGGAATTTTAGCTGTCAGACGCCCAGTCTCAGGCCCATTGCCCTGGACACTAACATTTGCCATTTTGGCTCTGAAAAAAACACACCCTCCCAGTTTCTTAATAGCAGTTTGGAGGAAGTCATTGTCTCTCCAAAAGCAGCCAGGATTCTATGTAGTGGCATCTTTAGTCTGGGAGAAATCTTGATCATTTCGAATTTTAGCTGTCAGAGGCGCCCAGTCTCAGGCCCATTGCCCTGGACAGGAACATTTGCCATTTTGGCTCTGAAAAAACCACACCCTCCCAGTTTCTTAATAGCAGTTTGGAGGAAGTCATTGTCTCTCCAAAAGCAGCCAGGATTCTATGTAGTGGCATTTTTAGTCTAGGAGAAATCTTGATCATTTCGAATTTTAGCTGTCAGACGCCCAGTCTCAGGCCCACTGCCCTGGACACGAACATTTGCCATTTTGGCTCTGAAAAAACCACACCCTCCCAGTTTCTTAATAGCAGTTTGGAGGAAGTCATTGTCTCTCCAAAAGCAGCCAGGATTCTATGTAGTGGCATCTTTAGTCTAGGAGAAATCTTGATCATTTCGAATTTTAGCTGTCAGACGCCCAGTCTCAGGCCCACTGCCCTGGACACGGACATTTGCAATTTTCTCTCTGAAAACCACACCCTCCCAGTTTCTTAATAGCAGTTTGGAGGAAGTCATTGTCTCTCCAAAAGTAGCCTGGATTCTAAGTGGTGGCATCTTTAGTCTAGGAGAAATCTTGATCATTTCGGAATTTTAGCTGTCAGACGCCCAGTCTCAGGCCCATTGCCCTGGACACTAACGTAGGCCATTTTCCTGCTGAAAAACATGACACCCTCCCAGTTTCTTAATACCATCTAGGAGGAAGATACAGTCTCTCCAGAAGTAGCCAGGATTCTCAGTGGTGGCGTCATTAGTCTGGGAGAAATCCTGATCATTTCGAATTTTAGCTGTCAGACGCCCAGTCTCAGGCCCATTGCCCTGGACACTAACATTTGCCATTTTGGCTCTGAAAAAAACACACCCTCCCAGTTTCTTAATAGCAGTTTGGAGGAAGTCATTGTCTCTCCAAAAGCAGCCAGGATTCTATGTGGTGGCATCATTAGTTTTGGAGGAAGTCATTGTCTCTCCAAAAGCAGCCAGGATTCTATGTAGTGGCATCTTTAGTCTAGGAGAAATCTTGATCATTTCGGAATTTTAGCTGTCAGACGCCCAGTCTCACAATGGGCCTGAGACGGCGCCTCTGAGAGTCAAAATTCCGAAATGATCAGGATTTCTCCCAGACTAAAAATGCCACTACATAGAATCCTGGCTACTTTTGGAGAGACAATGACTTCCTCCAAACTGCTATTAAGAAACTGGGAGGGTGTGGTTTTTTCAGAGAGAAAATTGCAAATGTCCGTGTCCCGAGCAGTGGGCTTGAGACTGGGCGTCTGACAGCTAGAATTCCGAAATGATCAAGATTCAAACTGCTATTAAGAAACTGGGAGGGTGTGGTTTTTCAGAGCCAAAGTGGCAAAATGTTCCTGTCCAGGCAAAGGGCCTGAGACTGGGCGTCTGACAGCTAAAATTCTAAATGATCAGGATTTCCTAGACTAATGACGCCACCACTGAGAATCCTGGCTGCTTTTCGAGAGACAATGACTTCCTCCAAACTGCTATTAAGAAACTGGGAGGGTGTGGTTTTTTTCAGAGCCAAAAGGGCAAATGTTCGTGTCCAGGCAATTGGCCTGAGACTGGGCGCCTGACAGCTAAAATTCAAATGATCAAGATTTCTCCTAGACTAAAGATGCCACTACATAGAATCCTGGCTGCTTGGAGAGACAATGACTTCCTCCAAACTGCTATTAAGAAACTGGGAGGGTGGCATGTTTTTTTCAGAGCCAAATGGCAAATATTCCTGTCTAGGGCAATGGGCCTGAGACGGCGCCTGAGAGTCAAAATTCAAATGATCAGGATTCTCCTAGACTAAAATGCCACCACATAGAATCCTGGCTACTTTGGAGAGACAATGACTTCCCAAACTGCATTAAGAAACTGGGAGGGTGTGTTTTTCAGAGGAAAATGGCAAATGTCGTGTCCAGGCATGGGCCTGAGACTGGCGCTCTGACAGCAAATTCCGAAATGATCAGATTTTCCTAGACTAAAGATGCCACACAGATCGACTGCTTTTGGAGAGACAATGACTTCCTCCAAACTGCTATTAAGAAACTGGGAGGTGTGGTTTTTCAGAGAAAATGGAATGCCTGTCCAGGCATGGCCTGAGACTGGCGCTGAAGCAAAATTCAAATGATCAGATTTCCGACTAAAAGCCACACTAGAATCTGCTCTTGAGTGATAACGATAGAAACTGGGTTTTAGAGAATGAAAAGTCGGTATGCCTAGACTGGCTGAAGCAATTAATATAGATTCGATAATCCACTAATCCGTTTGAGAGAAATGACTTCCAACTGCATAGAAACTGGAGGTGTGGTTTTTCAGAGCAAATGCAAATGTCTGTCCAGGCAGGCCTGAGACAGGCCTGAAGCAAAATCAAATGATCAGATTCTCCTAGACTAAATGCCACACATAGAATCCTGGCTCTTTGAGAGACAATGACTCTCCAAACTGTTAAGAAACTGAGGGTGTGGTTTTTCAGCAAATGCCAACCAGTGTCCAGGCAATGGACTGAGACAGCCTGAAGCTAAAATTCAAATGATCAGATTTCTCCAGACTAAGATGCCACCATAGAACCTGCCTTGAGAGATAGACTTCCAAACTGCATAAGAAACTGGGAGGTGGTTTTTCAGAGCAAAATGGAAATGCTAGTCCAGGCAATGGGCCTGAGACTGGGCGCTGAAGCAAAATTCCTGAAATGATCTAAGATTTCCTAGACTAAAGATGCCACTACATAGAATCCAGTGCTTTGAGAGACAATGACTTCTCCAAACTGCTATAAGAAACTGGAGGGTTGGTTTTTCAGAGCCAAATGGCAAATGTTCGTGTCCAGGCAATGGGCCTGAGACTGAGCCTGAAGCAAAATCTCAAATGACAGGATTTCTCCCAGACTAAGATGCCACCACTGAGAATCCTGGCTACTTTGGAGAGACATGACTTCTCCAAACTGCATTAAGAAACTGGGAGGGTGTGTTTTCAGAGCAAATGGCATAGTGTCCAGGCATGGGCCTGAGACTCGAGCCTGACAGCAAAATCTAAATGATCAAGATTTCCAGACTAAAGATGCCACCACTAGAATCCTAGGCTACTTGGAGACAATGACTCTCCAAACTGCATTAAGAAACTGAGGGTGGTTTTTCAGAGAAATTGCAAATGTCCGTGGTCCCGGAAGGGCCTGAGACTAGGCCTGACAGCAAAATCAAATGATCAGATTTCCTAGACTAAAATGCCACCACTAGAATCCTGCACTTGAGAGACTGACTTCTCCAAACTGCATAAGAAACTGGGAGGTGTGGTTT
The DNA here is from genome assembly GCA_030060385.1 of Muscicapa striata striata. NCBI lineage: Eukaryota > Metazoa > Chordata > Aves > Passeriformes > Muscicapidae > Muscicapa > Muscicapa striata. The sequence goes on along the minus strand of JAREIS010004688.1, from coordinate 5,785 downwards.
TCAGCATGAATGTCGTGTCCAGGCATGGCCTGAGACTGCGCCTGACAGCTAAAATTCAAATGATCAAGATTCTCCAGACAAATGCCACACTAGAATCCTGCTGCTTTGAGACAATGACTCTCAAACTGTAAGAAACTGGAGGGTGTGTTTTTCAGAGAAAATGGCAAATGTCTGTCCAGGCAATGGCCTGAGACTGGCTCTGACAGCTAAAATCAAATGATCAAGATTTCTCCTAGACTAAAGATGCCACAATAGAATCCTGGCTGCTTTTGAGAGACAATGACTTCTCCAAACTGCTATTAAGAAACTGGGAGGGTGTGGTTTTCTCAGAGAAAATGCAAATGTCCGTGTCCAGGCAGGGCCTGAGATGGCCTGACAGCTAAAATTCAAATGATCAAGATTTCTCCAGACTAAAGATGCCACACTAGAATCCTGGCTACTTTGAGAGACAATGACTTCTCCAAACTGCTATTAAGAAACTGGAGGGTGGTTTTTTCAAGCACAAATGGCAAAGCTCGTGTCCAGGGCAATGGCCTGAGACTGGGCCCTGACAGCTAAAATTCAAATGATCAGATTTTCCAGACTAAAGATGCCACCATGAGAATCCTGGCTCTTTGAGAGACAATGACTCCTCCAAACGCTATTAAGAAACTGAGGGTGTGGTTTTTCAGAGCCAAATGGCAAATGTCTGTCCAGGCAATGGGCCTGAGACTCAGCTCTGACAGCTAAATTCAAATGATCAAGATTTCTCCAGACTAAATGCCACCACTGAGAATCCTGGCTGCTTTGGAGAGACAATGACTTCTCCAAACTGCTATTAAGAAACTGGGAGGGTGTGGTTTTTTCAGAGAAAATTGCAAATGTCCGTGTCCGGCATGGCCTGAGACTGGGCGCCTGACAGCAAATTCAAATGATCAGGATTTCTCCAGACTCAAAGTGCCACCACTAGAATCCTGGCTGCTTGAGAGACAATGACTCTCCAAACTGCTATTAAGAAACTGGGAGGGTGTGGTTTTTCAGAGAAAATTGCAAATGTCCGTGTCCGAGCAGTGGCCTGAGACTGAAGGCTCTGAAGCTAAAATTCCAAATGATCAAGATTTCTCCAGACTAAAATGCCACTACATAGAATCCAGGCTCTTTGAGAGAAATGACTTCCTCCAAAACTGCTATTAAGAAACTGGGAGGGTGTGGTTTTTTTCAGAGAAAATGCAAATGTTGTCCAGGCATGGGCCTGAGACGCGCTGACAGCTAAATTCAAATGATAGATTTCTCCAGACTAAATGATGCACCACTAGAATCCTGGCTACTTGAGAGACAATGACTTCTCCAAACTGCTATTAAGAAACTGGAGGGGTGGTTTTTCAGAGCAAAATGGCAAATGTCGTGTCCAGGCAATGGGCCTGAGATCAGCTGACAGCAATCAAATGATCAGATTTCCAGACTAAAGCCACCATGAATCTGGCTTTGGAGAAATGATCTCCAAACTGCATTGAAGACTGAAGACAGCTTCTCCAAAGATTAAGAACTGGAGGTGTGCCAACAAATCCAGTGCTTGGAGGACTCCTAATGCTTAAAACTGAGATATGTCAGATCATGACAAATGCCTACCAGATTGGCCTGGATGGAGCTGACTCCCAAAATCTGATAAAGGAGTCTGTTCAGAGCCAATCTAGTATCTGGCAGGCTTGAGAGCAGCTCTCCAAACTCAAAACTGAGTGAGCTATTCAACCAAATGCAATCTGGGCAATGCTCCAACTGTTAAGCTAAATTCGAAATGATCGGATTCCAGCTAAAGCACCAGAAAATCGCTGTTTTGAGAACAAATGACTTCTCAACTATTAAGAAACTGAGGTGTGTTTTAGAGTCCAAATGGCAAATTCAGGATGGGCCTAGAGCCGAAGCAAAATTCAATGATCAGGATTCCCAGACTAAAATGCCACTAAAATCCATATTTTGAGACAATGACTTCCCAAACTGCTTATGAAATGATTCTCAGACAAATGAAGTTGTCCAGGAATGCAGTCGTGCCAAAATTAAGACGGATTCCAGACTAATGACACACTAGAACTGCACTTAAACTGCTTCTCAGATGATTAAAACTGAGTGGGTTTTCGAGAAAACATTGTCCAGAGGTGGACGCTGACAGCTAAAATCAAATGATCAGATTTCCAGACTAAATGCCACCACTAGAATCCTGGCTACTTTGAGAGAAAATGACTTCCTCCAAACTGCATAAGAAACGGGGAGGTGTGGTTTTTCAGAGCAAATGGCAAATGTCAGTGTCCAGGGCAATGGCCTGAGATCACGCCTGACAGCTAAAATTCAAATGATCAAGATTTCTCCCAGACTAAAGATGCCACCTACTAGAATCCTGGCTCTTTGAGAGACAATGACTTCTCCAAACTGCTATTAAGAAACTGGAGGGTGTGTTTTTCAGAGAAAATGGCAAATGTCCGTGTCCAGGCATGGGCCTGAGACTGGCGCCTGAAGCCAAAATTCAAATGACAGGATTTCTCAGACTCAAAGATGCCACCATAGAATCCGCTGCTTGAGAGACAATGACTTCCTCCAAACTGCTATTAAGAAACTGGGAGGGTGTGGTTTCAGAGCAAAATGCAAATGTCGTGTCCAGGCATGGGCCTGAGACTGAGCCTGACAGCAAAATTCAAATGATCAGATTTCTCCAGACTAAGAGCCACCACTAGAATCCTGGCTCTTGGAGACAATGACTCTCCAAACTGTATTAAGAAACTGGAGGGTGGTTTTTTCAGAGAAATGGCAAATGTCAGTCCAGGCAATGGCCTGAGACTGGCGCTGACAGCAAAATTCAAATGATCAAGATTTCTCCAGACTAAAGATGCACCACTAAATCCTGGCTCTTTGAGAGACAATGACTTCCTCCAAACTGCTATTAAGAAACTGGGGTGTGGTTTCAGAGAAATGGCAAATGTCGTGTCCAGGCATGGGCCTGAGACTGGCCTGACAGCTAAAATTCAAATGATCAGATTTCTCCAGACTAAAGATGCCACCATAGAATCCTGCTTTTTGAGAGACAATGACTCTCCAAATGCTATTAAGAAACGGGAGGGATGGTTTTTCAGAGCCAAATGAAAGTGTGTCCAGGAATGGCCTGAGCTGGCTCTGACAGCAAAATTCAAATGATCAGATTTCTCCTAGAAATCACCACTAAATCCGGCTACTTTGGAGAGACAATGACTCCTCCAAACTGGTATAAGAAACTGGGAGGGTGGTTTTTCAGAGAAAATGAAATGTCTGTCCGGCAGGGCCTGAGACGGCTGACAGCAAAATTAAATGATCAGATTTCTCCTAGACTAAAGAGCCACCACTAGAATCCAGGTTTTGAGAGACAATGACTTCCAAACTGCATTAAGAAACTGAGGGTGGTTTTTCAGAGAAAATGCAAATGTCCTGTCCCGGCAGGCCTGAGACTGGGCGCCTGAAGCAGAATTCAAATGATCAAGATTTCTCCAGACAAAATGCCACATAGAACCTGGCGTTTTGAGAGACAATGACTTCCAAACTGCATTAAGAAACTGGGAGGTGTGGTTTTTCAGAGAGAAATGGAAATGTCCGTGTCCGAGCAGTGGCCTGGGACTGCGCTGACAGCCAAAATTACGAAATGACAGGATTTCCAGACTAAAAATGCCACTACATGAATCCTTCTTTTGGAGAGACAATGACTTCCTCCAAACTGCTATTAAGAAACTGAGGGTGTGGTTTTTTCAGAGCCAAAATTGCAAATATTCCTGTCAGGCAATGGCCTGAGGCGGCTCTGAGAGTCAAATTCAAATGATCAGGTTTCTCCCAGACTAAAATGCCACTACATAGAATCCAGGCTACTTTTGGAGAGACAATGACTTCTCCAAACTGCTATTAAAAACTGGGAGGGTGTGGTTTTCTCTGTGAGCCAAAATGGCAAAATGTTAATGTCCAGGGTGCAATGGGGCCTGAGACTGGGCGTCTAACAGCTAAAATTTGAACGGATCAGGATTTCTCCTAGACTAATGACGCCACCACTGAGAATCCAGGGCTACTTCTGGAGAGATTGCAGGTAATGGGCCTGAGACTGGGCACTGACAGCCAAAATCTAATGATCAAGATTTCGTAGACTAAAGATGCCACCACTAACCCAGGTTACTGAGAGACAATGACTTCTCCAAACTGCTATTAAGAAACTGGGAGGGTGTGGTTTTTTCAGAGAGAAAATGGCAAATGTCCTGTCCTGGCAGTGGCCTGGGATCAAGGCCTGACAGCTAAAATTCAAATGATCAAGATTTCTCCTAGACTAAAGGTGCCACCACTGAGAATCCTGGCTGCTTTTGAGAGACAATGACTTCCAAACTGCTATTAAGAAACTGGGAGGGTGTGGTTTTTTCAGAGAGAATTGTAAATGTCCGTGTCCAGAGCAGTGGGCCTGAGACTGGGCGTCTGACAGCTAGGTTTCAAAATGATCAACATTTCTCCTAGACTAAAAATGCAACTACATAGAATCCTGGCTGCTTTTGGAGAGACAATGACTTCCTCCAAACTGGTATTAAGAAACTGGGAGGGTGTGGTTTTTTCAGAGAGAAAATTGCAAATGTCCGTGTCCTGGGCAGTGGGCTTGAGACTGGGGTGTCTGACAGCTAGAATTCAAATGATCAAGATTTCTCTCCTAGACTAAATATGCCACCACCTACAATCCAGGCTAAGTCTCGAGAGAAAATGACTTCAAACTGGTATTAAGAAACTGGGAGGGTGTGGTTTTTTCAGAGAGAAATGGCAAAATGATCAGATTTCTCAACAATGCCACACAGAACCGCTTTGAGAGAATGACTTCCAAACTGATAAGAAACTGGAGGAGTGGTTTTTTTCAGAGCCAAAAGGCAATGTTCGTGTCCAGGCAATGGGCCTGAGATCGCTGACAGCTAAAATTCAAATGATCAAGATTTCTCCTAGACTAAGATGCCACACATAGAATCCTGGCTCTTGGAGACAATGACTCCTCCAAACTGCATTAAGAAACTGAGGTGTGTTTTTTCAGAGAAAAATGGCAAATGTCCGTGTCCAGGCAATGGGCCTGAGACTGGCTGACAGCTAAACTCGAAATGATCAGAATTTCTCCAGACAAATGCCCACCACTGAGAATCCTGGCTCTTCTGGAAGACTTATCTTCCTCCAGATGGTATTAAGAAACTGGGAGGGTCATGTTTTTCAGCAGGAAAATGGCTAGTATGTCCAGGGAATGGGCCTGAGACTGGGCCTGACAGCAAAATTCAAATGATCAGATTTCTAGACTAAAGATGCCACACTACAATCAGGTACTTTTGAGACAATGACTCCCAAACTCATAAGAAACTGGGAGGGTGTGGTTTTTCAGAGAGAAATTGCAAATGTCCGTGTCCGGCAGTGGCCTGAGACATGGCTTGACAGCAGAATCAAATGATCAAGATTTCTCCTAGACTAAAGATGCACTACATGATCCGGCTCTTTAGAGACAATGACTCCAAACTGCTTAAGAAACTGGGAGGGTGTGGTTTTTTTCAAGCCAAAATGAAAGTGTGTTTTTTCCAGGGCAATGGGCCTGAGACTGGCGCTGACAGAAATCGAAATGATCAAGATTTCTCTAGACTAATGACGCACCACTGAGAATCCTGGCTCTTTTGAGAGACAAACTTCCTCCAAACTCTATTAAGAAACTGAGGGGTGTTTTTTCAGAGAAAATGGCAAATGTTCGTTCCAGGGCATGGGCCTGAGACGCTGACAGCTAAAATTCAAATGATCA
>JAREIS010004683.1:0-10476 GCA_030060385.1 Muscicapa striata striata | reverse complement strand
TAGACTAAAGATGCCACTACATGAATCTGGCTGCTTTTGGAGAGATGTTCATCTCCTCCAAACTGCTATTAAGAAACTGGGAATGTGTTTTTTTCAGAGCCAAAATGGCAAATATCTGCTTCCAGGCAATGGGCTGAGACTGGTCTGACAGCTAAAATTCGATATAGTTTGATCACTGTCGCTGACTTAATTAGAACTGGAGATCAGATGCGTTCGCGCGCTCAAGCATAATAGGTGTAAATGGCAATGTTAGTGTCAGGGCATGGCTGAGACTGGGTCTAGCAATTCAATATCAGTTTCTCTAGATAGTGCACTGATCGTTTTGGAGAATGCTCTCACTGTATTAAGAAACTGGAGGTGTAGTTTCAGAGCAAATGGCAAATTTATGTCAGGCAGGCAGCTGACTGGGCTCTGAAGCTAAATTCGAAATGATCAGTTCTCCAGATAAGATCCCCAGAATCCAGCTCTTTGAGAACAATAGCTTCCTCAAACTGTATTAAAACTGGAGTGTGGTTTCAGGCAAAATGGCAAATGTTCGTGTCAGGGCATGGGCCTAGACTGGCGTCTGACAGCTAAATTCGAAATGATCAGATTTCTCCAGACTAAAGATGCCACATGAATCTGGCTCTTTGAGAGACAATGACTTCCTCAAACTGCTATTAGAAACTGGAAGGTGTGGTTTTCCAGGCAAAATGGCAAATGTTACTGTCTAGGCAATGGGCCTGAGACCGTCTGACAGCTAAAATTCGAATGATCAGATTTCTCCTAGATAAGATGCCACACTAGAATCCTGGCTCTTCGAGAGACATGACTTCCTCAAGTGTATTAAGAAACTGGGAGGGTGTAGACTTTTCAGAGAAAATTGCAAACGAAATGATCAAGATTTCTCCTAGACTAAAGATGCCCACTACATACAAATCCTGCTCTGCCTTTGAGAACAATGACTTCCTCCAAACTGCTATTAAGAAACTGGGAGGGGGTGGTTTCAGAACAAAATGGCAAATGTTGAGTGTCCAGGGCAATGGGCCTGAGACTGGCGTCTGACAGCTAAAATTCCAGAAATGATCAGATTTCTCTAGACTAAAGATGCCACCATGGTTTTTTCAGAGAAAATGCAAATGTAGTGTCAGGCAATGGGCCTGGACTGGGCGTCTGACAGCTAAATTCGAAATGATCAAGTTTCTCTAGACTAATGCCACACTAAATCTGGCTCTTGGAGAGACTGCTTCCTCAATGTATTAAGAACTGGGAGGTGTGGTTTTCAGGAAAATGCAAATGTTCAGTGTCAGGGCAATGGGCCTGGACTGGCGTCTGCAGCTAAATTCAAATGATCAGATTTCTCCTAGACTAAAGTCCTCCTCAAGTCAGGCTACTCTGAGAGACATGCTTCCTCAAACTGTATTAAGAACTGGGAGGTGTGTTTTCAGAGCAAAATGCAAATGTTTGTCAGGCAATGGGCTGAGACTGGCTCTGAAGCTAAAATTCGAAATGATCAGATTTCTCCTAGACTAAGATGCCACACTAAATCCGGCTCTTTGGAGAGACAACTTCCTCAACTGCTTTAAGAAACTGGGAGGGTTGGTTTTCGAGAAATGCAAATGTCATGTCAGGAATGGGCCTGAGACTGGCGTCTGACAGCTAAATTCGAAATGTCAGATTTCTCCTGCTAAAATCACTCATAGAATCTGGCTCTTTGGAGAGCAATGCTTCCTCAATGCTTTAAAAACTGGAGGTGTAGTTTTCAGAGAATGCTTTCGCATGCGCTGCGAGCTAATTCAAATATTCCCCTATCGTCTTGAACACTTCCTCATGTTAGAGTTTCAGAAATTTTCGGGCATTGGCTGTCAAATAAATCAAATTTCCTAGACTAAATGTCAACGCGAAGCTTCTGAGAAACACTTCTCAAACTGTATTAAACGGAGGTGGTTTTCAGGAAAATGCAAATGTCTGTCAGGCAAGTGGTGGCAGCACTGCGCTAAATTCGAATGATCAATTCTCTAGCAAAGATCCTACCATAGAATCTGCTGCTTTGGAGGAAACTCCTCAAGCTGCTAGAAACTGGGAGGTGTGTTTTCAGAAAGCAATGTTATGTCAGGCAGTGGGCTGAGACTGGGCGTCGCAGTAAATTCAAATGATCAGATTTCTCTAGACTAAGTGCCCACACAAGTCTGGCCTTTGAGAGACAATCTTCTCAATGCTTTAAACTGGAAGTGTGGTTTTCCAGGAAAATGGCAATGTATGTCAGGCAGTGGGCTGGACGCTCTGAACTAAATCGAATATCAATTTCTCTAGACTAAATGCCACTCAGTCCTGCTTTAGAGACAACTCACTCAAACTGTATTAGAAACTGGGAGGTGTGTTTTCAGAAAGAAAATGCTAGTGTCCAGGGCAGTGGGCCTGAGACTGGCGTCTGCAGCTAAATTCGAAATGATCAGATTTCTCCTAGACTAAAGATGCCACTCACTAGAATCCTGGCTCTTTGGAGAGCAATGACTTCCTCAACTGCTATTAAAACTGGGAGGTTGTTTTCAAGAAAATGGCAGATTAGTGTCAGGGCAATGGGCAAGGACTGGCGTCTGACAGCTAAATTCCGAAATGATCAAGTTTCTCAGACTAAGATGCCACAATCTGCTGCTCTTTGAGAGCAATGCTTCCTCAAACTGTAAAAACTGGGAGGTGTGTTTTCAGAGCCAAATGGCAAATTTCGTGTCCAGGCAATGGGCTGGAGCATCTGAAGTAAAATTCAGAAATGATCAAGATTCTCTAGACTAATGCCACACATAATCTAGCTCTTTGGAGACAATACTTCCTCAAACTGTATTAAAACTGGGAGTGTGTTTTCAGAGCCAAAATGGCAAATGTTAGTGTCCAGGCAATGGGCTGAGACTGGGCTCTGACAGCTAAAATTCAAATGATCAGATTCTCCTAGACTAAGATGCCACCACTAGAATCTGGCTCTTTAGAGACAATGCTTCCTCAAACTGCTATTAAGAAACTGGAGGGTGTTTTTCAGGCAAAGGCAAATGTTAGTGTCAGGGCAATGGGCTGGATGGCGTCTGACAGCTAAAATTCGAAATGATCAGTTCTCTAGATGTGCCTACCATGAATCCTGGCTCTTTTGGAGAACAATGCTTCCTCAAACTGCTATTAGACTGGGAGGGTGTTTTCAGGAAAAGGCCAAATTTGTGTCAGGGCAATGGGCCTGACTGGGCGTCTGACAGCTAAATTCAAAGAGTCAGATTTCTCCCAGACTAAAAATGCCTACCATGAATCTGGCTGCTTGGAGGCATATGCTTCCTCCAAGCTGTATTAAGAAACTGGAGGGTGTGTTTTCAGGCAAAAATGCAAATGTCGTGTCAGGCAATGGGCTGAGACTAGGCGTCTGACAGCTAAATTCGAAATGATCAAGATTTCTCCTAGACTAAAATGCCACCATCGAATCCTAGGCTGCTTTTGGAGAGACAATGACTTCCTCAAAGCTGTATAAGAACTGGGAGGGTGTGGTTTTCAGAGCCAAAATGGCAAATGTTAGTGTCAGGCATGGGCCTGAGACTGAGCGTCTGACAGCTAAAATTCAAATGATCAAGATTTCTCTAGACTAAATACCACTAGAATCCTGCTCTTGAGGACATGACTTCCTCAACTGTTAAAACTGGGAGTGTGTTTCAGAGCAAAATGGCAATTAGTGTCAGGGCAATGGGCTGAACTGGGTCAACTAAATTCAATATCAGGATTTCTCCTAGACTAAGATGCCCTCAGAATCATGCTTGAGAACAATGACTTCCTCCAAACTGTATAAGAAACTGGAAGTGTGTTTTCAGGCCAAAGGCAAATGTTAGTCAGAGCAATGGGCTGAGACTGGCGTCGACAGCTAAATTCGAAATATCAGATTTCTCTAGACTAAGATGCCACTTAATCTGGCTCTTTGGAGACAATATTCCTCAATGTATTAAAACTGGGAGGTGTGTTTCAGAAAAATGGCAAATGTTAGTGTCAGGCAATGGGCTGAGACTGGCGTCTGACAAGATTCAAAAGATCAGATTTCTCTGACTAAAGATGCCTCAATCGCTAGCCTGAGAGACAATGACTTCCTCAAACTGTATTAAGAACTGGAGGTGTGGTTTTCAAGCAAAATGCAAATGTCAGTGTCAGGGCAATGGGCTAGACTGGCGTCTGACAGCTAAATTCAAATGATCAGATTTCTCCTAGACTAATGCACCATGAATCCGGCTGCTTTGGAGACTAACTTCTCCAAACTGCTATTAGAACTAGGGGTTGGTTTTCAGAGCCAAATGGCAAATTGTGTCAGGGCAATGGGCCTGGACTGGGCGTCAACTAAATTCAAAGTCAATTTCTCCTAGACTAAGCACCACTAAATCGCTCTTTGAGGCATGCTTCCTCAACTGTATTAGAAACTGGGAGGTGTGTTTTTCAGGAAAATGCAAATGTTGTGTCGGCAATGGCGACGCTACTAAAATTCGAAATGATCAGATTTCTCTGCTAGTCCACTAAATCGTCTTGAGGCTTCCTCAAGCTTTAGAAACTGGGAGGTGGTTTTCAAAATCAAATTTAGTCCGGCATGCTGAGACTGCGTCGCACTAAAATTCAAAATGATAGTTCTCCTAGACTAAAATGCCACCATAGAATCTGCTCTTTGAGAACAATGCTTCCTCAAACTGTTTAAAAACTGGGGGTGTGTTTCAGAGCCAAAATGGCAAATGTTAGTGTCAGGGCAATGGGCTGAGACTGGCGTCTGACAGCTAAAATTCAAATGATCAGATTTCTCCTAGACTAAGATACCACACAATCGGCTACTTCTGGAGAGACAATGACTTCCTCAACTGGTTAAAAACTGGGAGGTGTGGTTTTTCAGAGAAATGGCAAATGTTAGTGTCAGGCAGTGGGCCTGAGACTGGGCGTCTGACAGCTAAAATTCAAATGATCAAGATTCTCCTAGACTAAAATGCCTACCACTAGATCTGCTACTTTTGAGAGACAATGCTTCCTCCAAACTGGTATTAAGAAACTGGAGGTGTGGTTTTCAGCAAAATGGCAAATGTTGTGTCAGGACATGGGCCTGAGACTGGCGTCTGACAGCTAAAATTCAAATGATCAATTTCTCCTAGACTAAAGATGCCACTAGAATCGCTGCTTTTCAGAGAATGACTTCCTCAAACTGCTATTAAGAAACTGGAGAGTGTGGTTTTCAGCAAAATGGCAAATTTATGTCCAGGGCAATGGGCTAGACTGGGCGTCTGACATAAATTCCGAAATATCAGATTTCTCAGACTAAAATGCCACTACATAGAATCTGGCTCTTTGGAGAGACAATGACTTCCTCAACTGCTATTAAGAAACTGGAGGTGTGGTTTCAGAGGCAAAATGGCAAATGTTCAGTTCAGGCAATGCCTGGAGACAGCTGCAACGCTAAAATTCGAAATGATCAGGATTTCTCTAGACTAAAGTGCCACTCAAGAATCTGGCTGCTTTGGAGGACATGCTTCTCAAACTGCTGTTAAAACTGGGAGGTGTTTTTCAGAGCAAAATGGCAAATGTTCGTGTCAGGGCATGGGCCTGAGACTGGCGTCTGACAGCTAAAATTCAAATGATCAGATTTCTCCTAGACTAAAGATGCCACTACATAGAATCTGCTGCTTTGGAGAGACAATGCTTCCTCAAGACTGCTATTAAAACTGGGAGGTGTGGTTTTCAGAGCAAAATGGCAAATGTAGTGTCAGGCAATGGGCTGGACTGGCGTCTGACAGCTAAATTCGAAATGTCAAGTTTCTCAGACTAAATCCACATAGAATCCTGCTTTGAGAGACAATGCTTCCTCAAACTGTATTAAGAACTGGAGGTGTGGTTTTCAGAGCAAATGGCAAATGTTCGTGTCAGGCATGGGCCTGAGACTGGTCTGCAGCTAAAATTCAAATGATCAGATTTCTCCTGACTAAAGTCACCATAGAATCAGCTCTTTGAAGCAATGACTTCCTCAAACTGCTTTAAGAAACTGGGAGGTGTGTTTTCAGGAAAATGGCAAATGTTAGTGTCAGGGCAATGGGCCTGAGACTGGCGTCTGACAGCTAAAATTCGAAATGATCAGATTTCTCTAGACTAAGATGCCACCACTGAATCTGGCTGCTTTGGAGAGACAATGACTTCCTCCAAACTGTTTAGAAACTGGGAGGTTGGTTTTCAGAGAAAATGGCAAATGTTGTGTCAGGGCAATGGACTGAGACTGGCGTCTGACAGCTAAATTCAAATGATCAGATTTCTCCTAGACTAAGAATGCCACTAGAATCCTGGCTCTTTGAGAGACAACTTCCAAACTGCTTTAAGAAACTGGGAGGTGGTTTCAGAGCCAAAATGGCAAATGTTAGTCAGGCAATGGGCCTAGACTGGCGTCTGACAGCTAAAATTCAAATGATCAGGTTTCTCCTAGACTAAGATGCCTACACTAGAATCGGCTACTTCTGGAAGACAATGCTTCCTCAAACTGTATTAAAACTGGAGGTGTGTTTTTCAAGCCAAAATGGCAAATGTGTGTCAGGCATGGGCCTGAGACTGGGCGTCTGACAGCTAAAATTCCGAAATGATCAAGTTTCTCTAGACTAAGATCCACTAAATCAGGCTCTTTCGAGAGACAATGCTTCCTCAAACTGCTATTAAAACTGGGAGGTGGTTTTCAGAGAAATGCAAATGTTAGTGTCAGGGCAATGGGCCTGAGACTGGGCGTCTGACAGCTAAAATTCGAAATGATCAAGATTTCTCCTAGACTAAAATGCCTACATAGAATCCTGGCTCTTTGGAGACAATGACTTCCTCAAACTGCTATTAAAACTGGAGGTGTGTTTTTCAGAGAAAATGGCAAATGTTCGTGTCCAGGGCAATGGGCCTGAGACTGGGCGTCTGACAGCTAAAATTCCGAAATGATCAAGATTTCTCCTAGACTAAAAATGCCACCACTTAGAATCCTGGCTACTTTGAGAGACAATGCTTCCTCCAAACTGTATTAAGAAACTGGGAGGGTGTGGTTTTCAGACAAAATGGCAAATGTTCGTGTCAGGCAATGGGCCGAGACTGGGCGTCTGACAGCTAAAATTCCGAAATGATCAGATTTCTCCTAGACTAAAGCCCCACTAGAATCTGGCTACTTTGGAGGACAATGACTTCCTCAAACTGCTATTAAGAAACTGGGAGGTGTGTGTTTTCAGAGCCAAAATGGCAAATGTTAGTGTCCAGGGCATGGGCCTGAGACTGGGCGTCTGACAGCTAAAATTCGAAATGATCAGATTTCTCCAGACTAATAGCCACCACTGAGAATCCTGGCTCTTCTGGAGAGACTGTATCTTCCTCCTAGATGGTATTAGAACTGGGAGGGTGTATGTTTTCAGCAGGAAAATGGCTCGTTCGTGTCAGGGCAACGGCCTGAGACTGGGCGTCTGACAGCTAAAATTCCAAAAGATCAGGATTTCTCCTAGACTAAAGATGCCACTAGAACCTAGCTCGTTGGCAAAAAATGCTTCCTCAAACTGGTATTAAGAAACTGGGAGGTGTGGTTTTCAGAGAAAATGGCACATGTTCTTCCAGGGCATGGGCCTAGACTGGGCGTCTGACACTAAAATTCGAAATGCAAGTTTCTCCCAGACTAAAAATGCCACCATTAGAATCCTGGCTACTTTTGGAGAGACAATACTCCTCCAAACTGCTATTAAGAAACTGGGAGGTGTGGTTTTCAGAGAAAATGGCAAATTTTCAGTGTCCAGGGCAATGGGCCTGAGACTGGGCGTCTGACAACTAAAATTCAAGATCAGTTTCTCCCAGACTAAAATGCCACCTAGAACCTGGCTACTATTGCAGATAAAATGTCTTCCTCCAAACTGGTATTAAGAAACGGGAGGTGTGGTTTTTCAGAGGAAAATGGCAATGTTGTGATCCAGGCATGGCCTGAGACGGGCGTCTGACACTAAAATTCGAAGGATCAGGATTTCTCCAGACTAAAATGCCACCACTAGAACCTGGCTACTTTGAAACAATATCTTCCTCAAAACTGGTATTAAGAAACTGGGAGGTGTGGTTTTCAGAGGAAAATGGCCATGTTGGAGCCAGGCAATGGCCTGAGACTGGGCGTCTGAACTAAAATTCAAAGAATCAGGATTTCTCCCAGACTAAAATGCCACCACTAGAATCCTGGCTCTTTTGAGACAATACTTCCTCAAACTGCTATTAAAACTGGAGGTGGGTTTTCAGAGCAAAATGGCAAATGTTGTGTCAGGGCAAGGGCCTGAGAGGCGTCTGAATAAAATTCAAATGATCAGTTTCTCCCAGACTAAAATGCCACTACATAGAATCCTGGCTCTTTTGGAGAGACAATGACTTCCTCCAAACTGCTATTAAGAAACTGGGAGGTGTGGTTTTCAGAGCCAAAATGGCAAATGTTGTGTCAGGGCATGGGCCTGAGACTGGGCGTCTGACAGCTAAAATTCGAATGATCAGATTTCTCCCAGACTAAAAATGCACTACTAGAATCGGCTCTTTTGGAGAGACATGCTTCCTCAAACTGCTATTAAGAACTGGGAGGTGTGGTTTTCAGAGCCAAAATGGCAAATTTCTGTCAGGGCAATGGGCTGAGACGGCGCTCTGAGTAAAATTCGAAATGATCAGATTTCTCCCAGACTAAAAATGCCACACTAGAATCCGGCTCTTTGGAGAGACAATGACTTCCTCAAACTGTATTAGAAACTGGGGGTGTGGTTTTCAGAGCCAAAATGGCAAATGTTATGTCCAGGGCATGGGCCTGAGACTGGGCGTCTGACAGCTAAAATTCAAAGATCAGGATTTCTCCAGACTAAAGATGCCACCTTAGAACCTTGGCTACATGCATATAAAATGTCTTCCTCAAACTGGTATTAAGAAACATGGAGGTGTGGTTTTTCAGAGGAAAATGAACATGTTCTTATCCAGTGACCTAGCCCTCGACTGGGCGTCTGAAACCTCAAATTCGGAAGAATCAGATTTCTCACAGACTAAAATGCCACCACTGAGAACCCTGGCTACTTTTAGAGAGACAATATCTTCCTCAAACTGCTATTAAATACTGGGGTGTGGTGTTTTCAGAGGAAAATTGCCAATGTTCTATCCAGAGCCCTTGGCCTGAGACTGGGCGTCTGACAACTAAAATTCCGAAGGAATCAGGATTTCTCCCAGACTAAAGCACCACTGAGAACCTGGCCGTTCACGGAGTGCCAAAAGCCTCCTTTAAATGGATATTACAATAGTGGTGAGGTGATCTTTATTTCACAGAGAAATAGGCCTTCTTTGCATGCAGGGCATGGTCCTGAGACTGGCTTCGGCCTGCTAAAATTCCAAACCTAATGTTTACTCTGAGACTAAAGATGCCAGCAGTAAGAAGCCTGGCTACTTTTGGAGAGACCAACACTACCTCAAACTGGTATTAAGAAACTGGGAGGTGTGGTTTTCAGATGGAAAATGGCCCATGTTGGAAGCCAGGGCAAGTGGCCTGAGACTGGGCGTCTGACAACTAAAATTCCAAAAGGATCAGGATTTCTCCCAGACTAAAGATGCCACCACTTAGAGGTGTGGTTTTTCAGAGCCAAATGGCAAATGTTCGTGTCCAGGGCAATGGGCCTGAGACTGGGCGTCTGACAGCTAAAATTCGAAATGATCAAGATTTCTCCTAGACTAAAATGCCACTACATAGAATCCTGGCTGCTTTGGAGAGACAATGACTTCCTCAAACTGCTATTAAGAAACTGGGAGGGTGTGGTTTTCAGAGCCAAAATGGCAAATGTTCGTGTCAGGGCAATGGGCCTGAGACTGGGCGTCTGACAGCTAAAATTCCGAAATGATCAGGATTTCTCCCAGACTAAAATGCCACTACATAGAATCCTGGCTACTTTTGGAGAGACAATGACTTCCTCAAACTGCTATTAAGAAACTGGGAGGGTGTGGTTTTTAGCTAAAATTCAAATGATCAAGATTTCTCCTAGACTAAAGATGCCACTACATACAATCCAGGCTACTTCTCGAGAGACAATGTCTTCTCCCAACTGCTATTAAGAAACTGGGAGGGTGGGTTTTCAGAGCCAAAATGGCAAATGTTCCGTGTCAGGGCAATGGGCCTGAGACTGGGCGTCTGACAGCTAAAATTCCGAAAGGATCAGGATTTCTCCTAGACTAAAGATGCCACCACTGAGAATCCTGGCTACTTTGGAGAGAAATGTACTTCCTCCAGACTGCTATTAAGAAACTGGGAGGGTGTGGTTTTTCAGAGGAAAATGGCAATGTTCGTGTCCAGGGCAATGGGCCTGAGACTGGGCGTCTGACACTCAAAATTCCGAAAGGATCAAGGATTTCTCCCAGACTAAAATGCCACCACTTAGAATCCTGGCTTTTGGAGAGACAATGACTTCCTCCAAACTGCTATTAAGAACTGGGAGGGTGTGGTTTTCAGAG
>JAREIS010004682.1:0-10542 GCA_030060385.1 Muscicapa striata striata | reverse complement strand
ACTTTTACGTTTTCTCGTTTAATTTGCCTCCTTTCTCCCATTAATTTCTTTAAACCTTCTAGATTCTTTTCCTTTCCTTCATTTCAGGAGCTTTTCCAGCCATTTCAGAATTTTCTTTATTTCAGCCACTTCTACTCATCTCAGGCCATTTCAGGGTCACCCCTTTAGAATTTTCCGGATTTTTCCATCGATTTCATTTCATTCATCATATCCCCTTCTTGCCAGGTTTCTCAGACTTTGTCCAATTTCGGGATTTCTTTCCCCTTTCCTGAAGGAAATCCTCCTTTCAGGAAAGGGAATGAAAAACTCCATGACTTCAATAGCATCATTTGGGCAAGTCTTTGGTCATAAATTCCTGACCTTTGTCATCCATGTCTTTTAGTGTTTTCTCGTTTCGATTTTCCTGGTTTTTTGCCATTTCTTTTTTAGCCTCCACATTCTGAGTCATTTCCAGCAAGTTTTTTCTTTATTTCCAGCCACCTTTACTCATCTCAGGCCATTTCAGCGTGGTCACCCCTTTGAAGAATTTCCGGATTTCTTCCATCGTGATTTCGCTTCATTACATCATATCTCCTTTCCTGCTAGGTTTCCTAGACTTTGTCCTGTTATCAGGATTTCATTCCCTTTCCTGAAAGGAAGGATTTCTTTCAGGAAAGGGAATGAAATCCTGCGAATTCAATGAGCATCATTTGGGCAAGCTTTGTGCATATTCCTGCACTTCCTGTCATCCCATGTACTTTTAGTGTTTTCTTTTCGGGATTTTCCTGGTTTTTGCCATTTCTGCTTTTTTAACAGCCTCAACAGGCTCCAGTTATTCCTTTCTCCGTAATTGCAGCATCTGTTTAGGGATATTTGAGCAAGTTTTGGGCCACTTGTCTGCACTACTTTTCATCCCAGTGACTTTTACTGTTTTCCTCGTTTTGAATTTGCCCTCCTTTTCTCTCGCCATTTCATTTTTGTTAGCAACCACATTGATGGATCTCTAAGTTTTCCTTCCTTCCTACATTTCGGAGGCTTTTCTGAGTCATTTCAGCAAGATTTTGCTTTATTTCCAGCCACCTCTACTATCTCAGGCCATTTCAGCGTGGTCACCCTTTATGAATTTTATGGATTTTTCCATCGATTTCATTTCATTATATCATATCTCGATTTCTGTGGGTTTCTCAGACTTTGTCTTGCCATTTCAGGATTTCATTCCCTTTCCTGAAAAGAAGGATTTCCTTTCAGGAAAGGGAATGAAATCCTGCGAATTCAATGAGCATCATTTGGGCAAGCTTTGGTGCATATTCCTGCACTTCCTGTCATCCCATGTACTTTTAGTGTTTTCTTCGGTTTCGGAATTATCCTCTGGTCTTTTTCGCCATTTAGTTTTTTTTAACAGCCTCTCAAAAGGCTCCGGTTATTCCTTTCCTGCGTAATTGCAGCATGTTTTTAGGGATATTTGAGCAAGTTTTGGGCCACTTGCTTGCAGTACTTTTCATCCTAATCACTTTTACTGTTTTCTCTCGGTTTCGGAATTTGCCCTCCCTTTCTCTCGCCATTTCATTTCTTTAGCAACCTCTCTAAAGATTCTATTTTATCCTTTCTTCCATGATTTCAGGAGGCTTTTCCAAGTCATTTCAGCAAGTTCTTTCTTTATCTCCAGCCACCTCTACTCATCTTAGGCCATTTCAGCTTGGTCACCCCCTTTATGAATTTTATGGGATTTCTTGCATCGAATTTATTTCATTATATCATATCTCCTTTCCTGCGGGTTTCTCAGATTTTGTCCTGCCATTTCAGGATTTCATTGCCTTTCCTGATAGGAAATCCTTCCTTTCAGGAAAGGCAATGAAATCCTCCGAATTCAATGAGCATCATTTGGGCAAGTTTTGGTGCATATCCGTGCACCTGTTGTCATCCCATGCACTTTTAGTGTTTTCTTTGGTTTCGAATTATCCTGGTTTTTTGCTTATTCCTTTTTTTAGCAGCCTCTCAACACGCCTCCGGTTTTTCCTTTCTCCGTGGTTCGAGCATGTTTTTAGGATAATTAGAGCAACTTTTGGGCCATTTCCCGCACTACTTTTCATCCTAGTCACTTTTACTGTTTTCTCAGTTTGAATTTGCCTTCCTTTCTTCGCTATTTCATTTTTAGCAACCTATCTGCAGAGTCTATGTTTTTCTTTCTTTCCATTTCCGGAGGATTTTCCTAGTCATTTCAGCAAGATTTTCCTTTATTTCCAGCCACTTACTTCATCTCAGGCCATTTCAGCGTGGTCACCCCTTTATGAATTTCCAGGATTGCTTCCATCGATTTCATTTCATTACATCATATCTCCTTTCAGGAAAGGGAATGAAATCCTGTGAATTCAATGAGCATCATTTGGGTGCTTTTGTGCATATTCCTGCACTTCTGTCATCCCATGTACTTTTAGTGTTTTCTTCTGGTTTCGGATTTTCCCTGGTTTTTCGCTTAATTCCTTTTCTTTAGCAGCCTCTCAACAGGCTTGACTTTTTTTCCCCATGATACCAGCATGTTTTTAGGGATAATTAGAGGTTTGGCCATTTCGGCACTACATTTTTTTCATCCTAGCGTTTACTGTTTTCTTCGGTTTCGAATTTGCTCCTCCTTTTCTCGCCATTTCATTTTTAGCAACCACTTGAAGATTCTTTTTTATTTTCTTCCTTCATTTCGGGAAACTTTTTCCGAGTCATTTCAGCAAGTTTTTCCTTTATTTCCAGCCACTCCAGGATTGCTTCCATCGTGATCGTCATTTCATTACATCGTATCTCCTTACTTCTGGGTTTCTCAGACTTTGTCCTGCTATTTAAGGATTTCATTGCCTTTCCTGAAAAGAAGGATTTTCAGGAAAGGGGGAATGTAATCCTGCGAATTCAATGAGCATCATTTTGGGCAAGTTTTGGTGCATATTCTGCACTTCCTGTCATCGCATGAAATTTGAATGTTTTCTTCTGTTTCGAATTTTCCTGGTTTTTTCATTTTCGCTTTTTTAACAGCTTCTCATCAGGTCTGCCATTCTTTCCGTAATTTCAGTATCCATTAGGGATATTTGAGCAAGCTAGCTACTTGTCTGCACTACTTTTCATCCCAGTCACTTTTACTGTTTTCTCTCGTTTCGAATTTGCCCTCCCTTTCTCTCGCCATTTCATTTTTTAGCAACCTATCTGCAGACTTTATGATTTCCATCCTTCCTATATTTCCGGAGGCTTTTCTGAGTCATTTCAGCAAGATTTTGCTTTATTTCCAGCCACCTCTACTCATCTCAGGCCATTTCAGCGTGTCACCCTTTAGAATTTCCGGATTTCTCCATCGATTTCATTTCATTACATCATATCTCCTTTCCTGGTTTCTCAGACTTTGTCCTCTATTTGTTCATTCTTTCCTGGAATTTTAGAGGGCACAGTTATGCATTGTTGACTATTTTCATCCGTCACTTTTACTTTTTCTCTGTTTCGAATTTCTCCTTTCTGCCATTTCATTTTTTTGCACTATCTCAGACTTTTTTCATCCTTCTCATTCGGTGCTTTTTGTCATTTCAGCAGTTTTTTTATTTCAGACCTTTGCATCTCGTCCATTCTATTGCATCCACCTTTTATGATTTCTATTCTTCAGTTTCTCATTTCTTACACTATTCCTTCTTTTTCACGACTTTGTCCTCATTTGATTTTCATTCCTTTCCGAAGAGATTTCCTGTCATTATCAGGAAGAATTTCTTTTATTCCAGCATCTTTCATACTGGCATTTCTGCTTCCTGTCATCATTTTCAGTGTTTTCTGTTTCGATTTTCCGTTTATTCTCATTTCCTATTTCTTAGCAGTCTCTCACTTGGTCTGCTATTCCTTTTCTCCGTTTCCTGATTTAGGATATTTAAAAGTTGGCAATTGTCTGCACTCTTTTCATCCTTTGTCACTTTTATATTTTTCCTGTTCATCCATGTACTTTATTTTCTCTTTCATTTTCTTTTTTAGTCACCATTTCGATTTTTTTATCCTCTTCCTTCATTTCAGGACTTTTCCGATATTTAGCAAGTTTTTCGTATTTCAGCCACTTTACTCATCTTCAGGCCATTTCAGCTGGTCACCCTTTAAGAATTTCTGATTTCTTCATGATTTCTCACTTTTCATCTATCATTCATTTCTTCCTACGGTTTCTCAGACTTTTCTTCCATTTCAGGATTTCGATCCTTCCTGAAGGAATCCTTTTTCAGGAATGGGAAGAAACCTGCAATCAATGGCATCATTTGGGCAACTTGTATATTCCTGCACTTCTTGCATCCTGTACTTTTAGTGTTTTCTTTTCGAATTTTCCCTGGTTTTTTGTCTATTCCTTTTCTTTTAGCAGCCTCAACAGGCTTGACTTTCCTTTTCCCCATGATTCAGCATGTTTTAGGGATAATTGATCAGTTTTGGGCCATTTCCGCACTACTTGTCATCCCAGTCACTTTTATGTTTTTCTCAGTTTCGAATTTGCTCTCCTTTCTCTCGCCATTTCATTTTAGCAACCTATCTGCAGATCTATGTTTCCTTTCTTTCTTGCATTTCGAGGATTTTCCATATTTCACAAATTTTCTTTATTTCCAGCACCTTTACTCATCTCAGGCATTTGCGTGGTCACCCCTTTTGCATTTCCAGGATTCTTCCATCGATTTCATTTCATTACATCATCTCTTACCTGGGTTTCTCAGACTTTGTCTCATTTAGGATTTCATTGCCTTTCCTGAAAGAAGATTTCTTCAGAAAGGGAATGAATCCTGAATTTCAGCAAGTTTTTCTTTATTTCCAGCCACCTCTACTCATCTCAGGCCATTTCCTAGCGTATTACCCTTTTATGAATTTCCGGATTTCTTCCATCGTATTTCATTTCATTACATCATATCTCCTTTCCTGTGGGTTTCTAGACTTTGTCCTACATTTCAGGATTTCATCTCCTTTCCTGAAAAGGAAGGATTTCCTATCAGGAAAGGGAATGAAATCCTGGGTTTCTAGACTTTGTCCTATTTCAGGATTTCATTCCTTCTGAAGGAAATCCTTCCTTCAGGAAAGGGAATGAACTTCATAATCCAATGAGCATCATTTGGGTATGCTTTGCATTTCCTGCACTTGTCATCCTATACTTTAGTGTTTTCTTCTTGGTTTCTGAATTTCTGGTTTTTTTGTTTGTCTTTTCTTTTAGCAGCCTTCTCAACAGGTTTGACTTTCTTCTCCATGATTCCACATGTTTTAGGATAATTAGAGCTTAGTTTTGGGCCATTTCTGCACTATTTGTCATCCTAGCTACTTTACTGTTTTCTCAGTTTGAATTTGCCTCCCTTCTCATTTCATTTTTAGCAACCTATCTCGGATTTCCATCGATTTCATTTCATTACATCATATTCCTTCTCAGGTTTCTAGACTTTGTCCTGCATTTAGGATTCATTCCTTCTGAAAGGAAATCTTCCTTTCAGGAAAGGGAATGAAATCCTGCAATTCAATGAGCATCATTTGGGAAGCTTTGATATTCCTGCACTTTGTCATCCCATGACTTTTAGTGTTTTCTGGTTTGAATTTTCCTGGTTTTTTCTCTATTCTTTTTTTAAGCTTCAACAGGCTTTGATTTTCTTTCCCATGATTCCAGATGTTTTAGGATATTAGAGAGTTTTGGGCATTTCGCACTACTTTTCATCCAGCACTTTTACTGTTTTCTCTGTTTCGAATTTGCCCTCCTTTCTCCCATTTCATTTTTAGTAACCTCTAAGATTCTATTTTCCTTTCTTCCTCATTTCGGAGGCTTTTCCGAGCATTTCAGCAAGTTTTTCCTTTATTTCCAGCCACTCTACTCATCTCAGGCCATTTAGTGGTACCCCTTTTGAATTTCTGGATTTTTCCATCGATTTCATTTCATTAATCAATCTCCTTTCCTGGGTTTCTAGACTTTGTCCGCATTTAGATTTCATTCCTTCCTGAAAGAAGGATTTCCTTTTCAGAAGGAATGAAATCCTGAATCTAATGAGCATCATTTGGCAAGCTTTGGTGATATTCTGCACTTCCTGTCATCCCATGTACTTTTAGTGTTTTCTGTTCGAATTTCCTGTTTTTTTTTTTCGTCAAAGGTTATTTTCTAATCAGTTTAGATATTGAGTTTTGGCATTTCGCACATTATCAGACTTATGTTTTCTCTTCGAATTTGCTCCTTTTCCCATTCATTTTAACTTAGATTCTATTTTTTTCCTATTTCAGGAGCTTTTCCGTATTTCAGGTTCTTATTCCAGCCACTTACCATCTAGGCATTTCAGTTACCTTTAATTGATTCCATCGATTTATTTCATATCATATCTCTTTCCGGGGTTTCTAGATTGTCTCATCGATTATCTCTGAAAGAATTTTCAGGAAGGAATGAATCCGAATCAATGAGACATTTGGGCTTGTATATTCCTACTTCATCCTTATTAGTTTTTCGATTCTGTTTTCCATTGTAATAGCCTCAACAGGTCGTATTCTTCTCCGTAATTCAGATGTTTAGGATATTAGTTGACCATTTCGCACTATTTTCATCCCAGTCACTTTTACTGTTTTCTCTCGTTTCGATTTTGCCTCCTTTCTTCACCATTGCATTTCTTTAGCAACCTCTAAAGATTCTATTTTATCCTTTCTTCAATGATTTCGAGGCTTTTCCAGTCATTTCAGCAAGTTTTTCCTTTTATTTCCAGCCACCTTTACTCATCTCAGGCCATTTCAGCGTGGTCACTGGGCTTTTATGAATTTCCGATTTCTTCCATCGATTTCATTTCATTACATCATATCTCATTTCTATTTGGTTTTTGACTTTGTCCTACCATTTCAGGATTTTATTCCTTTCCTGAAAGGAAATACCCTTTATGAATTTCCTGGATTTCTTCCATCGTGATTTCATTTCATTACATCATATCTCCTTTTTCAGACTTTGTCCCACATTTAGGATTTCATTCCTTTCCTGAAAAGAAGGATTTCTTTCAGGAAAGGGAATGAATCCTGCGAATTCAATGAGCATCTTTGGGCAAGTTTGTGCATATTCCTGCACTTCTGTCATCGCTATGATTTAGTGTTTTCTTCTCTTGAATTTTCCTGGTTTTTTTCAGCATTTCGCTTTTTTTTACAGCCTCTCACAGGTCGCTATTCCTTTTCTCCGTGGTTCCAGCATGCTGTTTAGGATATTTGAGCAAGTTTTAGGCCACTTGTCTGCACTACTTTTCATCCAGTCACTTTTACTGTTTTCTCTCGGTTCTCCAATTTGCCTCCTTTCTCTACCATTTAATTTTAGCAACCACCTGAAGATTCTATTTTATCCTTTTCTTCCTTCATTTCCGGAGGCTTTTCCGAAATATTTCAGTAAGTTTTTCCTTTATTTCAGCCACCTCTACTCATTTAAGAATTTCCAGGATTTCTCCATCGATTTCATTTCATTACATCATATCTCCTTTCCTGCGGGTTTCTAGACTTTGTCCTCACATTTCAGGATTTCATTCCTTTCCTGAAAGGAAATTCCTTTCAGGAAAGGGAATGAAATCCTGCGATTAATGAGCATCATTTGGGGCTTTGTGCATATTCTGCACTTTGTCATCCCATGTACTTTTAGTGTTTTCGTTTCGAATTTTCCTGGTTTTTTGCATTCTTTCTTTTAGCAGCTCTCAACAGGCTTTATTTTTCTTTCCCATGATTCCAGATGTTTTTAGGGATATTAGAGCAGTTTTGGCCATTTCGCACTACTTTCATCCCAGTCACTTTTATGTTTTCTTTCATTTAATTTGCTCCCTTTCTCTCACTATTTCATTTTTTAGCAACTTTCTCAGATTCTATTTTTCCTTTCTTCCTTCATTTCAGAACTTTTCCAGCTCATTTCAGCAAGATTTTCTTTATTTCCAGCCACCTCTACTCATCTCAGGCCATTTCAAAGGTGGTCACCTTTTATGAATTTCCAGGATTTCTTCCATCGCATTTACTCATTACATCATATTCCTTTCTGGTTTCAGACTTTGTCCTGCATTTCAGGATTTCATTCCTTCCTAAAGGAAATCCTTCTTCAGGAAAGGGAATGAAATCCGAATTCAATGAGCATCATTTGGGAAGCTTTGGCATATTCCTGCACTTTGTCATCCCATGTACTTTTAGTGTTTTCTTCTGTTTCGAATTTTCCTGGTTTTTTGCTATTCTTTCTTTTTTAGCAGCCTCAACAGGCTTTGACTTTTTCTTTCTTCCATGATTCCAGCATGTTTTTAGGATATTAGAGCAGTTTTGGGCCATTTCTGCACTACTTGTCATCCCAGTCACTTTTACTGTTTTCCTTGTTTCGAATTTGCCTTCCTTTCTTCTCACCATTTCATTTTTTTAGCAACCACTAGAAGATTCTATTTTATCCTTTCTTCCTTCATTTCGGAGGTTTTCCAGTCATTTCAGCAGTTTCTTTATTTCAGCCACTCTACTATCTAGGCCATTTCAGTGTCACCTTTAGAATTCGGATTTCTTCCATGATTTCATTCATTACATCATCTCTTCCTGCGGGTTTTCAGATTTGTCTCCATTTCAGGATTTATTCTTCCTGAAGGAACTTCCTTCAGGAAAGGGAATGAAATCTGGATCAATGAGCATCATTTGGGCAAGCTTTGTGCATATTCCTGCACTTCCTGTCATCCATGTAATTTAGTTTTCTTCTGTTTGAATTTTCCTGGTTTTTTTCGCCATTTCGCTTTTTTACAGCCTTCAATCAGGCTCCTGCTATTCCTTTCCTCCGTAATTCAGCATTTTTAGGGATATTGAGCAAGTTTTGGCCATTTCGCACTACTTTTCATCCCAGTCACTTTTACTGTTTTCCTCGTTTGATTTGCCCTCCTTTTCTCACTCATTTCATTTTTAGCAACCTCTCTAAAGATTCTATTTTTCCTTTCTTCATGATTTCGGAGGCTTTTCTGAGTCATTTCAGCAAGTTTTGCTTTATTTCCAGCCACCTCTACTCTTTCTCAGGCCATTTCAGCGTGGTCACCCTTTATGAATTTCCGATTTTCCATCGATTTCATTTCATTACATCATATCTCCTTTCCGTGGGTTTCTAGACTTTGTCTGCATTTAGGATTTCATTCCTTTCTGAAAGAAGGATTTCCTTTCAGGAAAGGGAATGTAATCCTGTAATTCAATGAGCATCTATTTGGGCAAGCTTTGGTCATATTCCTGCACTTCCTGTCATCCCATGACTTTGAGTGTTTTCTTCGTTTCGGATTTTCCTGGTTTTATTCGCATTCTGCTATTTTTTAAGCCTCTCATCAGGCTCCGTTATTCCTTTCTCCGAATGTTCCAGCATGTTTTAGGATATTTGAAGTTTTGGCCACTTGTCTGCACTACTTTTCATCCAGCACTTTTACTATTTTCTCTCGGTTTCGAATTTGCCCTCCTTTCTCTCACTATTTAATTTTTTAGCAACCTCTGAGATTCTATTTTATCCTTTCTTCCTTTCATTTCGGAGCTTTTCCGAGTCATTTCAGCAAGATTTTTGCTTTATTTCCAGCCACCTCTACTCATCTCAGGCCATTTCAGCGTGTCACCCTCTTTAGAATTTCCGGATTTCTTCCATCGATTTCATTTCATTACATCATATCTCCTTTCCTGGGTTTCAGACTTGTCTCATTAGATTCATTCTTCTGAAAGGAAATTTCCAGGAGGGAATGAACCGACAGAGCATCATTTGGCGTTTTGCATATTCCTGCACTTCCTGTCATCCCATGTACTTTTAGTGTTTTCTTCGTTTCGAATTTTCCCTGGTTTTTTGCTCATTTCTTTTTTTGAGCCTCCAACAGGCTTTGCTTTTTCTTTCCTCATGATTCCAGATGTTTTAGGATATTAGAGCAGTTTTGGGCCATTTCGCACTACTTTCATCCCTTTTACTGTTTTCTCTTGGTTTCTGAATTGCCCCTCCTTTCTCTCGCTGCATTTCATTTTTTAGCAACCACTTGAAGATTCTATTTTATCCTTTCTTCCTTAATTTCAGGAAGCTTTTCCTTGCCATTTCTGCAAGTTTTTGTTATTTCAGCCACCTTCTGCACTACTTTCACCCAGTATTTTACTGTTTTCCTCGTTTTGAATTTGCCTCCTTTCTCTCCATTTCATTTTTTAGCAACCATCAGATTCTATTTTTCCTTCCTTCCTACATTTCGGAGGCTTTTCGAGTCATTTCAGCAAGTTTTCTTATTTCCAGCCACCTCTACTCATCTCAGGCCATTTCAGCGTGGTCACCCTTTAGAATTTCCAGGATTTTTCCATCGATTTATTTTCATTACATCATATCTCCTTCCTGCCAGGTTTCAGATTTTGTCCTGCCATTTCAAAGATTTCATCTCTTCCTGAAAGGAAGGATTTCTTTCAGGAAAGGGAATGAAATCCCAGAACCACCGAGCATCATTTGGGTAAGCTTTGTGCATATTCTGCACTTCCTGTCATCCCATGTACTTTTTAGTGTTTTCTCGTTTCGAATTTCCTGGTCTTTTTCCATTTGCTTTTTTAACAGCTCTCAAGGTCCCTCGTTTCCTTTCCTGCGTAATT
>JAREIS010004678.1:0-13020 GCA_030060385.1 Muscicapa striata striata | reverse complement strand
GGACCATGCCCTGCATGCAAAGAAGGGCCTATTTCTCTGTGAAATAAATATCACTTCACCACTTTTGTAATCTCATTTAGAGGAGGCTTTTGGCACTCCATGAACAGCCAGGGTTCTCAGTGGTGGCATTTTAGTCTGGGAGAAATCCTGATTGCTTCGAATTTGAGGTTTCGACGCCCAGTCTCATGCCAAGCGCCCTGGATATGAACATTGGCCATTTTCCCTCTGTAAAAAACCACACCCTCCCAGTTTCTTAATACCATTTAGGAGGAAGATACAGTCTCTCCAAAAGTAGCCAGGGTTATAACTGGTGGCATCTTTAGTCTGGGAGAAATCCTGATCCCTTCGAATTTGAGGTTTCAGACGCCCAGTTTCAGGCCCATTGCCCTCAACACAAACACTGGACCTTTTCCTCTGAACAAAACGACACCCTCCCAGTTTCTTAATACAAGTTTGGAGGAAGACATTGTCTCTCAAAGTAGCCAGGTTCTAATGGTGGCATTTTAGTCTGGGAGAAATCCTGATCTTCGAATTGAGGTTTCGACGCCCTGTCTCAGCCAGCCCCTGGATATAACATTGGCCATTTCCTCTGTAAAAACACACCTCCCAGTTTCTTAATACCGTTTGGAGGAAGTCTGTCTCTCAAAGTAGCCAGGGTTCTCAGTGGTGGCATCTTTAGTCTGGGAGAAATCTAGTCCTTCGAATTTGAGTTTCAGAGCCCAGTTCAGGCCATTGCCCTAACACAAACACTGGACATTTTCCTCTGAAAAAACCACACCCTCCCAGTTTCTTAATACAAGTTTGGAGGAAGATATTGTCTCTCAAAAGTAGCCAGGTTTATATACGGTGGCATGTTTAGTTTGGGAGAAATTCTGATTGCTTCGAATCTGAGGTTTCAGATGCCCAGTCTCAGGCCCATTGCCTGGCTACGAACCTCTGAAAAACCATACCCTCCCAGTTTCTTAATACCAGTTTGGAGGTAGTGTTGGTCTCTCAAAAAGTAGCCAGGCTTCTAACTGCTGGCATCTTTAGTCTGGGAGAACACATTAGGTTTGGAATTTTAGCAGGCCGAAGCCCAGTCTCAGGACCATGCCCCTGCATGCAAAGAAGGGCCTATTTCTCTGTGAAATAAAGATCACTTCACCACTTTTGTAATACTCATTTAGAGGAGGCTTTTGGCACTCCATGAACAGCCAGGGTTCTCAGTGGTGGCATTTTTAGTCTGGGAGAAATCCTGATTGATTCGGAATTTGAGGTTTCGGACGCCCAGTCTCATGCCAAGCGCCCTGGATATGAACATTGGCCATTTTCCCTCTGTAAAAAACCACACCCTCCCAGTTTCTTAATACCATTTAGGAGGAAGATACCGTCTCTCCAAAAGTAGCCAGGGTTATAACTGGTGGCATCTTTAGTCTGGGAGAAATCCTGATCCCTTCGGAATTTGAGGTTTCAGACGCCCAGTTTCAGCCCAATTGCCCTCAACACAAACACTGGACATTTTCCTCTGAACAAAACGACAGCATCCCAGTTTCTTAATACCAGTTTGGAGGTAGTGTTGATCTCTCCAACAGTAGCCAGGCTTCTAACTGCTGGCATCTTTAGTCTGGGAGAAAACATTAGGTTTGTAATTTTAGCAGGCAGAAGCCCAGTCTCAGGACCATGCCCATGCATGCAATGAAGGGCCTATTTCTCCGTGAAATAAAGATCACTTCACCACTTTTGTAATATCCATTTAGAGGAGGCTTTTGGCACTCCATGAACAGCCAGGGTTCTCAGTGATGGCATTTTTAGTCTGAGAGAAATCCTGATCCAATCGGAATTTGAGGTTTTAGACAGCCTGTCTCCGGCCAAGGGCCCTGGATATGAACATTGGCCAATTTCCCACTGTAATAAACCACACTCTCCCAGTTTCTTAATACCATTTAGGAGGAAGATACCGTATCTTTAAATGTAGCCAGGGTTCTAACTGGTGGCATCTTTAGTCTGGGAGAAATCCTGATCCATTCGAATTTTGAGCTGTGAAACGTCCCGTCTCAGGTCAAGGGCCCTGGTAACGAACACTGGACATTTTACTCTGAAAACAAACACACCCTCCCAGTTTCTTAATACAAGTTTGGAGGAAGACATTGTCTCTCAAGAAGTAGCCAGGATTCTAAGTGGTGGCATTTTTAGTCTGGGAGAAATCCTGATTGCTTCGGAATTCGAGGTTTCGGACGCCCTGTCTCCCTCCAAGCGCCCTGGATATGAACATTGGCCATTTTCCCTCTGTAAAAAAAACACAACCTCCCAGTTTCTTAATACCGTTTAGGAGGAAGATACTGTCTCTCTGAAAGTAGCCAGGGTTCTCAGTGGTGGCATCTTTAGTCTGGGAGAAATCCTGATCCGTTCGGAATTTTAGCTGTCAGACGCCCAGTCTCAGGCCCATTGCCCTGGACACGAACACTGGACATTTTACTCTGAAAACAAACACACCCTCCCAGTTTCTTAATAAACGTTTGGAGGAAGACATTGTCTCTCCAGAAGTAGCCAGTATTCTAAGTGGTGGAATTCTTAGTCTGGGAGAAATCCTGATTGCTTCGGAATTTGAGGTTTCAGACGCCCAGTTTCAGGCCCATTGCCCTCAACACAAACACTGGACATTTTCCTCTGAAAAAAACGACAGCATCCCAGTTTCTTAATACCAGTTTGGAGGTAGTGTTGATCTCTCCAACAGTAGCCAGGCTTCTAACTGCTGGCATCTTTAGTCTGGGAGAAAACATTAGGTTTGTAATTTTAGCAGGCCGAAGCCCACTCTCAGGACCATGCCCCTGCATGCATAGAAGGGCTTATTCCACTGTGAAATAAAGATCACTTCACCACTTTTCTAATATCGATTTATAGGAGGCTTTTGGCTCTCCATAAACAGCCAGAGTTCTCAGTGTTAGCATTTTTAGTCTGGGAGAAATCCTGATCCATTCGGAATTTGAGGTTTCAGACGCCCAGTTTCAGGCCCATTGCCCTCAACAAGAACACTGGATATTTTCCTCTGAAAAAAACCACACCCTCCCAGTTTCTTAATACAAGTTTGGAGGAAGATATTGTCTCTCCAAAAGTAGCCAGGTTTATATACGGTGGCATGTTTAGTTTGGGAGAAATTCTGATTGCTTCGGAATCTGAGGTTTCAGATGCCCAGTCTCAGGACCATTGCCCTGGCTACGAACATGGGCAATTTTCCATCTGAAAAAAACCATACCCTCCCAGTTTTTTAATACCAGTCTGGAGGTAGTGTTGATCTCTCCAAAAGTAGCCAGGATTCTAACTGCTGGCATCTTTAGTCTGGGAGAAAACATTAGGTTTGGAATTTTAGCAGGCCGAAGCCCAGTCTCAGGACCATGGCCCTGCATGCAAAGGAGGGCTTATTCCACTGTGAAATAAAGATCACTTCACCACTTTTGTAGTATGGATTTATAGGAGGCTTTTTGCTCTCCATAAACAGCCAGAGTTCTCAGTGTTAGCATTTTTAGTCTGGGAGAAATCCTGATCCATTCGGAATTTGAGGTTTCAGACGCCCAGTTTCAGGCCCATTGCCCTCAACAAGAACACTGGATATTTTACTCTGAAAAAAACCACACCCTCCCAGTTTCTTAATACAAGTTTGGAGGAAGATATTGTCTCTCCAAAAGTAGCCAGGTTTATATACGGTGGAATCTTTAGTTTGGGAGAAATTCTGATTGCTTCGGAATCTGAGGTTTCAGATGCCCAGTCTCAGGCCCATTGCCCTGGCTACGAACATGGGCAATTTTCCCTCTGAAAAAAACCATACCCTCCCAGTTTTTTAATACCAGTTTGGAGGTAGTGTTTGTCTCTCCAAAAGTAGCCAGGATTCTAACTGCTGGCATCTTTAGTCTGGGAGAAAACATTAGGTTTGGAATTTTAGCAGGCCGAAGCCCAGTCTCAGGACCATGCCCATGCATGCAATGAAGGGCCTATTTCTCCGTGAAATAAAGATCACTTCACCACTTTTGTAATATCCATTTAGAGGAGGCTTTTGGCACTCCATGAACAGCCAGGGTTCTCAGTGGTGGCATTTTTAGTCTGGGAGAAATCCTGATTGCTTTGGAATTTGAGGTTTCGGACGCCCAGTCTCATGCCAAGCGCCCTGGATATGAACATTGGCCATTTTCCCTCTGTAAAAAACCACACCCTCCCAGTTTCTTAATACCATTTAGGAGGAAGATACCGTCTCTCCAAAAGTAGCCAGGGTTCTAACTGGTGGCATCTTTAGTCTGGGAGAAATCCTGATTCCTTCAGAATTTGAGGTTTCAGACGCCCAGTCTCAGGCCCATTGCCCTCAACACAAACACTGGACATTTTCCTCTGAACAAAACGACCGCATACCAGTTTCTTAATACCAGTTTGGAGGTAGTGTTGATCTCTCCAACAGTAGCCAGGATTCTAACTGCTGGCATCTTTAGTCTGGGAGAAAACATTAGGTTTGGAATTTTAGCAGGCCGAAGCACAGTCTCAGGACCATGCCCCTGCATGCAATGAAGGGCCTATTTCTCCGTGAAATAAAGATCACTTCACCACTTATGTAATATCCATTTAGAGGAGGCTTTGGCACTCCATGAACAGCCAGGGTTCTCAGTGGTGGCATCTTTAGTCTGGGAGAAATCCTGATCCATTCGGAATTTGAGCTGTGAAACCTCCCGTCTCAGGCCAAGGGCCCTGGAAACAAGCACTGGACATTTTACTCTGAAAAAAACCATACCCTCCAAGTTTCTTAATACCAGTTTGGAGGTAGTGTTGGTCTCTCTAAAAGTAGCCAGGCTTCTAACTGCTGGCATCTTTAGTCTGGGAGAAAACATTAGGTTTGGAATTTTAGCAGGCCGAAGCCCAGTCTCAGGACCATGCCCCTGCATGCAAAGAAGGGCCTATTTCTCTGTGAAATAAATATCACTTCACCACTTTTGTAATCCTCATTTAGAGGAGGCTTTTGGCACTCCATGAACAGCCAGGGTTCTCAGTGGTGGCATTTTTAGTCTGGGAGAAATCCTGATTGCTTCGGAATTTGAGGTTTCGGACGCCCAGTCTCATGCCAAGCGCCCTGGATATGAACATTGGCCATTTTCCCTCTGTAAAAAACCACACCCTCCCAGTTTCTTAATACCATTTAGGAGGAAGATACAGTCTCTCCAAAAGTAGCCAGGGTTATAACTGGTGGCATCTTTAGTCTGGGAGAAATCCTGATCCCTTCGGAATTTGAGGTTTCAGACGCCCAGTTTCAGGCCCATTGCCCTCAACACAAACACTGGACCTTTTCCTCTGAACAAAACGACAGCATCCCAGTTTCTTAATACCAGTTTGGAGGTAGTGTTGATCTCTCCAACAGTAGCCAGGCTTCTAACTGCTGGCATCTTTAGTCTGGGAGAAAACATTAGGTTTGTAATTTTAGCAGGCCGAAGCCCAGTCTCAGGACCATGCCCCTGCATGCAAAGAAGGGCTTATTCCACTGTGAAATAAAGATCACTTCACCACTTTTGTAGTATGGATTTATAGGAGGCTTTTTGCTCTCCATAAACAGCCAGAGTTCTCAGTGTTAGCATTTTCAGTCTGGGAGAAATCCTGATCCATTCGGAATTTGAGGTTTCAGACGCCCAGTTTCAGGCCCATTGCCCTCAACAAGAACACGGGACATTTTCCTCTGAAAAAAACCACACCCTCCCAGTTTCTTAATACAAGTTTGGAGGAAGATATTGTCTCTCCAAAAGTAGCCAGGTTTATATACGGT
The DNA here is from genome assembly GCA_030060385.1 of Muscicapa striata striata. Lineage (NCBI taxonomy): Eukaryota > Metazoa > Chordata > Aves > Passeriformes > Muscicapidae > Muscicapa > Muscicapa striata. The sequence goes on along the minus strand of JAREIS010004678.1, from coordinate 7,250 downwards.
GGCATGTTTAGTTTGGGAGAAATTCTGATTGCTTCGGAATCTGAGGTTTCAGATGCCCAGTCTCAGGCCCATTGCCCTGGTTACGAATATGGGCAATTTTCCCTCTGAAAAAAACCATACCAGTTTTTTAATACCAGTTTGGAGGTAGTGTTTGTCTCTCCAAAAGTAGCCAGGATTCTAACTGCTGGCACCTTTAGTCTGGGAGAAAACATTAGGTTTGTAATTTTAGCAGGCCGAAGCCCAGTCTCAGGACCATGCCCATGCATGCAATGAAGGGCCTATTTCTCCGTGAAATAAAGATCACTTCACCACTTTTGTAATATCCATTTAGAGGAGGCTTTTGGCACTCCATGAACAGCCAGGGTTCTCAGTGATGGCATTTTTAGTCTGGGAGAAATCCTGATCCAATCGGAATTTGAGGTTTTAGACGGCCTGTCTCCAGCCAAGGGCCCTGGATATGAACATTGGCCAATTTCCCACTGTAATAAACCACACTCTCCCAGTTTCTTAATACCATTTAGGAGGAAGATACCGTATCTTTAAAAGTAGCCAGGGTTCTAACTGGTGGCATCTTTAGTCTGGGAGAAATCCTGATCCATTCGGAATTTGAGCTGTGAAACGTCCCGTCTCAGGTCAAGGGCCCTGGTAACGAACACTGGACATTTTACTCTGAAAACAAACACACCCTCCCAGTTTCTTAATACAAGTTTGGAGGAAGACATTGTCTCTCAAGAAGTAGCCAGGATTCTAAGTGGTGGCATTTTTAGTCTGGGAGAAATCCTGATTGCTTCGGAATTCGAGGTTTCGGACGCCCTGTCTCCCTCCAAGCGCCCTGGATATGAACATTGGCCATTTTCCCTCTGTAAAAAAACACAACCTCCCAGTTTCTTAATACCGTTTAGGAGGAAGATACTGTCTCTCTGAAAGTAGCCAGGGTTCTCAGTGGTGGCATCTTTAGTCTGGGAGAAATCCTGATCCCTTCGAAATTTGAGGTTTCAGATGCCCAGTTTCAGGCCCATTGCCCTCAACACAAACACTGGACATTTTCCTCTGAAAAAAACGACAGCATCCCAGTTTCTTAATACCAGTTTGGAGGTAGTGTTGATCTCTCCAACAGTAGCCAGGCTTCTAACTGCTGGCATCTTTAGTCTGGGAGAAAACATTAGGTTTGTAATTTTAGCAGGCCGAAGCCCAGTCTCAGGACCATGCCCCTGCATGCAAAGAAGGGCTTATTTCTCTGTGAAATAAAGATCACTTCACCACTTTTGTAATATCGATTTATAGGAGGCTTTTTGCTCTCCATAAACAGCCAGAGTTCTCAGTGTTAGCATTTTTAGTCTGGGAGAAATCCTGATCCATTCGGAATTTGAGGTTTCAGACGCCCAGTTTCAGGCCCATTGCCCTCAACAAGAACACTGGATATTTTCCTCTGAAAAAAACCACACCCTCCCAGTTTCTTAATACAAGTTTGGAGGAAGATATTGTCTCTCCAAAAGTAGCCAGGTTTATATACGGTGGCATGTTTAGTTTGGGAGAAATTCTGATTGCTTCGGAATCTGAGGTTTCAGATGCCCAGTCTCAGGCCCATTGCCCTGGCTACGAACATGGGCAATTTTCCCTCTGAAAAAAACCATACCCTCCCAGTTTTTTAATACCAGTTTGGAGGTAGTGTTTGTCTCTCCAAAAGTAGCCAGGATTCTAACTGCTGGCATCTTTAGTCTGGGAGAAAACATTAGGTTTGGAATTTTAGCAGGCCGAAGCCCAGTCTCAGGACCATGACCCTGCATGCAATGAAGGGCCTATTTCTCCGTGAAATAAAGATCACTTCGCCACTTATGTAATATCCATTTAGAGGAGGCTTTTGGCACTCCATGAACAGCCAGGGTTCTCAGTGGTGGCATTTTTAGTCTGGGAGAAATCCGGATTGCTTTGGAATTTGAGGTTTCGGACGCCCAGTCTCATGCCAAGCGCCCTGGATATGAACATTGGCCATTTTCCCTCTGTAAAAAACCACACCCTCCCAGTTTCTTAATACCATTTAGGAGGAAGATACCGTCTCTCCAAAAGTAGCCAGGGTTCTAACTGGTGGCATCTTTAGTCTGGGAGAAATCCTGATCCCTTCGGAATTTGAGGTTTCAGACGCCCAGTCTCAGGCCCTTTGCCCTCAACACAAACACTGGACATTTTCCTCTGAACAAAACGACCGCATACCAGTTTCTTAATACCAGTTTAGAGGTAGTGTTGATCTCTCCAACAGTAGCCAGGCTTCTAACTGCTGGCATCTTTAGTCTGGGAGAAAACATTAGGTTTGTAATTTTAGCTGGCCGAAGCCCAGTCTCAGGACCATGACCCTGCATGCAATGAAGGGCCTATTTCTCCGTGAAATAAAGATCACTTCGCCACTTATGTAATATCCATTTAGAGGAGGCTTTTGACACTCCATGAACAGCCAGGGTTCTCAGTGGTGGTATCTTTAGTCTGGGAGAAATCCTGATCCATTCGGAATTTGAGCTGTGAAACGCCCCGTCTCAGGCCAAGGGCCCTGGAAACGAACACTGGATATTTTACTCTGAAAAAAAACACACCCTCCCAGTTTCTTAATACAAGTTTGGAGGAAGACATTGTCTCTCAAGAAGTAGCCAGGATTCTAAGTGGTGGCATTTTTAGTCTGGGAGAAACCCTGATTCCATTCGAATTTGAGGTTTCAGACGCCCAGTCTCAGGACAAGGGCCCTGGATATGAATATTGGCCATTTTCCCTCTGTAAAAAACCACACCCTCCCAGTTTCTTAATACCATTTTGGAGGAAGATACAGTCTCTTCAAAAGCAGCCAAGGTTCCAAGAGGTTGCATCTTTAGTCTGGGAGCAATCATGATCCCTTCCGAATTATAGGTGTCAGACGCCCAGTCTCAGCCCAATTGCCCTGGCTACGATCACTGGACATTTTCCCTCTGAAAAAAACCATACCCTCCAAGTTTCTTAATACCAGTTTGGAGGTAGTGTTGGTCTCTCCAAAAGTAGCCAGGCTTCTAACTGCTGGCATCTTTAGTCTGGGAGAAAACATTAGGTTTGGAATTTTAGCAGGCCGAAGCCCAGTCTGAGGACCATGCCCCTGCATGCAAAGAAGGGCCTATTTCTCTGTGAAATAAAGATCACTTCACCACTTTTGTAATCCTCATTTAGAGGAGGCTTTTGGCACTCCATGAACAGCCAGGGTTCTCAGTGGTGGCATTTTTAGTCTGGGAGAAATCCTGATTGCTTCGGAATTTGAGGTTTCGGACGCCCAGTCTCATGCCAAGCGCCCTGGATATGAACATTGGCCATTTTCCCTCTGTAAAAAACCACACCCTCCCAGTTTCTAATACCATTTAGGAGGAAGATACCGTCTCTCCAAAAGTAGCCAGGGTTATAACTGGTGGCATCTTTAGTCTGGGAGACATCCTGATCCCTTCGGAATTTGAGGTTTCAGACGCCCAGATTCAGGCCCATTGCCCTCAACACAAACACTGGACCTTTTCCTCTGAACAAAACCACACCATCCCAGTTTCTTAATACCAGTTTGGAGGTAGTGTTGATCTCTCCAACAGTAGCCAGGCTTCTAACTGCTAGCATCTTTAGTCTGGGAGAAAACATTAGGTTTGTAATTTTAGCAGGCCGAAGCCCAGTCTCAGGACCATGCCCCTGCATGCAAAGAAGGGCTTATTCCACTGTGAAATAAAGATCACTTCACCACTTTTGTAATATCGATTTATAGGAGGCTTTTGGCTCTCCATAAACAGCCAGAGTTCTCAGTGTTAGCATTTTTAGTCTGGGAGAAATCCTGATCCATTCGGAATTTGAGGTTTCAGACGCCCAGTTTCAGGCCCATTGCCCTCAACACGAACACTGGACATTTTCCTCTGAAAAAAACCACACCCTCCCAGTTTCTTAATACAAGTTTGGAGGAAGATATTGTCTCTCCAAAAGTAGCCAGGTTTATATACGGTGGCATGTTTAGTTTGGGAGAAATTCTGATTGCTTCGGAATCTGAGGTTTCAGATGCCCAGTCTCAGGCCCATTGCCCTGGCTACGAACATGGGCAATTTTCCCTCTGAAAAAAACCATACCCTCCCAGTTTTTTAATACCAGTTTGGAGGTAGTGTTTGTCTCTCCAAAAGTAGCCAGGATTCTAACTGCTGGCATCTTTAGTCTGGGAGAAAACATTAGGTTTGGAATTTTAGCAGGCCGAAGCCCAGTCTCAGGACCATGCCCCTGCATGCAATGAAGGGCCTATTTCTCCGTGAAATAAAGATCACTTCACCACTTTTGTAATATCCATTTAGAGGAGGCTTTTGGCACTCCATGAACAGCCAGGGTTCTCAGTGGTGGCATTTTTAGTCTGGGAGAAATCCTGATCCATTCGGAATTTGAGGTTTCAGACGGCCTGTCTCCAGCCAAGGGCCCTGGATATGAACATTGGCCATTTTCCCACTGTAAAAACCACACCCTCCCAGTTTCTTAATACCATTTAGGAGGAAGATACCGTCTCTCCAAAAGTAGCCAGGGTTCTCAGTGGTGGCATCTTTAGTCTGGGAGAAATCCTGTTCCATTCGGAATTTGAGCTGTGAAACGTCCCGTCTCAGGTGAAGGGCCCTGGAAACGAACACTGGACATTTTACTCTGAAAAAAAACACACCCTCCCAGTTTCTTAATACAAGTTTGGAGGAAGACATTGTCTCTCAAGAAGTAGCCAGGATTCTAAGTGGTGGCATTTTTAGTCTGGGAGAAATCCTGATTGCTTCGGAATTCGAGGTTTCGGACGCCCTGTCTCCTGCCAAGCGCCCTGGATATGAACATTGGCCATTTTCCCTCTGTAAAAAAAACACAACCTCCCAGTTTCTTAATACCATTTAGGAGGAAGATACTGTCTCTCTGAAAGTAGCCAGGGTTCTCAGTGGTGGCATCTTTAGTCTGGGAGAAATCCTGATCCTTTCGGAATTTTAGCTGTCAGACGCCCAGTCTCCGGCCCATTGCCCTGGACACGAACACTGGACATTTTCCTCTGAAAAAAACCACACCCTCCCAGTTTCTTAATACAAGTTTGGAGGAAGACATTGTCTCTCCAGAAGTAGCCAGTATTCTAAGTGGTGGCATTTTTAGTCTGGGAGAAATCCTGATTCCTTCGGAATTTGAGGTTTCAGATGCCCAGTCTCAGGACAAGGGCCCTGGATATGAATATTGGCCATTTTCCCTCTGTAAAAAACCACACCCTCCCAGTTTCTTAATACCATTTTGCAGGAAGATACAGTCTCTTCAAAAGGAGCCAAGGTTCCAAGAGGTTGCATCTTTAGACTTGGGGCAATCATGATCACTTCCGAATTATAGGTGTCAGACGCCCAGTCTCAGCCCAATTGCCCTGGCTACGATCACTGGACATTTTCCCTCTGAAAAAAACCATACCCTCCAAGTTTCTTAATACCAGTTTGGAGGTAGTGTTGGTCTCTCCAAAAGTAGCCAGGCTTCTAACTGCTGGCATCTTTAGTCTGGGAGAAAACATTAGGTTTGTAATTTTAGCAGGCCGAAGCCCAGTCTCAGGACCATGCCCATGCATGCAATGAAGGGCCTATTTCTCTGTGAAATAAAGATCACTTCACCACTTTTGTAATATCCATTTAGAGGAGGCTTTTGGCACTCCATGAACAGCCAGGGTTCTCAGTGGTGGCATTTTTAGTCTGGGAGAAATCCTGATCCATTCGGAATTTGAGGTTTTAGACGGCCTGTCTCCAGCCAAGGGCCCTGGATATGAACATTGGCCATTTTCCCTCTGTAAAAAACCACACTCTCCCAGTTTCTTAATACCATTTAGGAGGAAGATACCGTCTCTCCAAAAGTAGCCAGGGTTCTAACTGGTGGCATCTTTAGTCTGGGAGAAATCCTGATCCCTTCGGAATTTGAGGTTTCAGACGCCCAGTTTCAGGCCCATTGCCCTCAACACAAACACTGGACCTTTTCCTCTGAACAAAACGACAGCATCCCAGTTTCTTAATACCAGTTTGGAGGTAGTATTGATCTCTCCGACAGTAGCCAGGGTTCTAACTGGTGGCATCTTTAGTCTGGGAGAAATCCTGATCCATTCGGAATTTGAGCTGTGAAACGTCCCGTCTCAGGTCAAGGGCCCTGGAAACGAACACTGGACATTTTACTTTGAAAACAAACAAACCCTCCCAGTTTCTTAATACAAGTTTGGAGGAAGACATTGTCTCTCAAGAAGTAGCCAGGATTCTAAGTGGTGGCATTTTTAGTCTGGGAGAAATCCTGATCCATTCGGAATTTGAGGTTTCGGACGCCCTGTCTCCTGCCAAGCGCCCTGGATATGAACATTGGCCATTTTCCCTCTGTAAAAAAAACACAACCTCCCAGTTTCTTAATACCATTTAGGAGGAAGATACTGTCTCTCTGAAAGTAGCCAGGGTTCTCAGTGGTGGCATCTTTAGTCTGGGAGAAATCCTGATCCGTTCGGAATTTTAGCTGTCAGACACCCAGTCTCAGGCCCATTGCCCTGGACACGAACACTGGACATTTTCCCCAGAAAACCACACCCTCCCAGTTTCTTAATACAAGTTTGGAGGAAGACATTGTCTCTCCAGAAGTAGCCAGGATTCTAAGTGGTGGCATTTTTAGTCTGGGAGAAATCCTGATTCCTTCGGAATTTGAGGTTTCAGACGCCCAGTCTCAGGACAAGGGCCCTGGATATGAATATTGGCCATTTTCCCTCTGTAAAAAACCACACCCTCCCAGTTTCTTAATACCATTTTGGAGGAAGATACAGTCTCTTCAAAAGCAGCCAAGGTTCCAAGAGGTTGCATCTTTAGTCTGGGAGCAATCATGATCCCTTCCGAATTATAGGTGTCAGACGCCCAGTCTCAGCCCAATTGCCCTGGCTACGATCACTGGACATTTTCCCTCTGAAAAAACCATACCCTCCAAGTTTCTTAATACCAGTTTGGAGGTAGTGTTGGTCTCTCCAAAAGTAGCCAGGCTTCTAACTGCTGGCATCTTTAGTCTGGGAGAAAACATTAGGTTTGCAATTTTAGCAGGCCGAAGCCCAGTCTCAGGACCATGCCCCTGCATGCAAAGAAGGGCCTGTTTCTCTGTGAAATAAATATCACTTCACCACTTTTGTAATACTCATTTAGAGGAGGCTTTTGGCACTCCATGAACAGCCAGGGTTCTCAGTGGTGGCATTTTTAGTCTGGGAGAAATCCTGATTG
>JAREIS010004674.1:0-15883 GCA_030060385.1 Muscicapa striata striata | reverse complement strand
ATATCCTGGAATAGAGCCACCAAATCAGCAGCATCCAAGGAAAGCATCAACAGTTCCTACATCAGAACAAAAGCTGGGAAGAGGAAGGCAGCCATTGCCTGTACTAAAGAGTATCTGCCAGGCTCTTGATTCCCAGGAAAATTAATTGCTGGCTTAACTTTGTACCTGGCAGGGTACTGGGATGTGGAGAAACAGATTTTCCTACACCATTCAGCTTGCTGGGAAGACACTGGGCTTGGAATTAAGTGGCTGTAAATGGGCAGAGCCTGGAAAGCACAGTGGATGGGGAGGATTTGGAGAGCTGAGGAAAAGCAGGAAGCACATGGTACCTGACATCACCTGCTCTACATCCTCTGCCTTGTACTTCTTCCTCTCCATCACAGATTTTCGAAGAACCCCAGAACACTTTGCTCATGTCCCAGGGTTCCCAGGACCACCAAGACCTCCCTCTCTGCCACCACTCAGTCCAGCTTCCAAGGATGCACAGGGGCATCAGGAATGAAAACCATGCAACCATCAGCCTGGGAGTCAGGCAGGTGTGAGGAAAGGCAAAGGGAAGGAGGAGCAGGTGGAAACCTCAGGGTGCAGAGGGGACAGTGCTGCTTGTGCCACTCCAAGCCAGCACCACGAGGACACCAGTGCCATGGCCCCTGCAGGAGGACACTGGTCATTCCCCTTCCCACCAAGCCTCCAGAGCTCTTGTGCTTGCAGGAGACGTTTGGAACACAAAAGTCTTGAGCCTGGAAAGCTACAGGGGCCTTGGGAGGTTTTAGAAGCACCACTGCAAAGCCTCTTACTTTGATCTCCAAAGAGATATCCAGGAAGGCCTCGGGTGGGAAAACACAACAGGGATGCTGGAGCCAGGCAGTGCCACTGGGGCTGGCAGGAATAACACGTGTGTGAGGTATGGCCAGATAGATGCTCTGCTCAGCCCAGTGGCAGAGTTGAAGAGGAAAGTGGAAAGATAATGAGTGTCAGGGAAAGATAATGAGTGTCAGGGAGTGTGAGAGGGATGATGCAGCCACTCTGAAGAAGCCATTGGACAAATGTCCCAGACAGACACACCTCCTGGCCCATCTCACCTTCCCGGCTCTCTACACAACACAGTGAAGGCTCTGATCTCTGAGCTCTGGGGCTGGGACAATGACCATGTGGACAAAGGTCCATCCAGGCTGGAGGCTGCCCAGGGTGAGCTAGTCCATGGCACGGAGCTGTCCCAAGCCCGGGCGTGGCGGCGGCAGCGGCAGCGGCAGCGGCAGGAGGAGGAAGAATGCCCTGCCTCGCCGCTCGCTCTTTTCCTCTACCCCAGCTATGGAAGCGGCACCGCAGCCGCGCCGCCTGGCTGTGGAGACCCCGGCACCCTGCGGCGGGGCCGCGCTGCCCATCCAGTAAAAGGAGGGGGCAGGAAGGAGACGCAGCCAACCGTCGCTCTAGCCACAAACACAGATGCAGGAATCTACCTTCTCCCTATCCGATTCCTTGCCAAACTAACCTCTTCCGATCCATTTTTAAATGTATTAATGCTACCTTTATATCGCTTAAACCAATCCAACCCAACCTCACAGAATCATGCTGGTTATGCTATGATGCACAACCCCCTTTTTACTTAAGGTGTAGCCGTGGATCTCCCATTCATCTTTCAAAGTCAGACAATCACGCCAATGCAGATGGGACACCCCCAAGGTGGCATTACCCTAAGTCGGGTTATGGGCCAAGGCAAATGCTTTGGCAATGCAACCTTGGCTAAGCAGATGGGCAACGCCTGCGAGAATTCGTCAAACTAAAAGGAAGTTCAGTAGGTGATCCCAGCTGCATCGGGGAATGTGGTGTCATCCCACAATCAGGGTAAGCCCATGTGTATCCCTTGACAAATTCAGTGATCATTCTAACGACTTTTTGTGTCCAAGTTCTAATCGTTCCCAGAATCCTGTAATCGTGAGGACGAAGAAGTGTACCACCAGTTCAAGGAACCGGACCGGCTCCAAAACGAGCGGTGGTACGGGCATCACCATCGCAATGCTCCTCGGTCTAGGAGCTACGGTGCTGCCACAGGCGTCTCGGCCCTTGCAACACAGCATCAAGGACTGGCCCAACTGCAGATGACAGTCGACGAGGATTTGCACAGGATCGAGAAATCCATTTCCTCCTAGAACTATCCCTTTCCTCACTCTCAGAGGTTGTCCTCCAAAACAGGCGAGGACTATTGAATACAGGGAGAAACATTGCCACAAGGGATGGGGAAAACCCTGAGGTACTGATGCCTCCTCTGGGTGTGCCAAGCTCATGGTTGCCTGCAGCACCCTTTGGCCTTCCCTCAGCAGTGACAGAAAGAAAATTACAGCCAAGAAAAAGCATCCAAGGAAAGAACAACAGCCAATGAAACAGCATCCAACAAGAGCTTAAGCTCTTGAGCTTATAAGAGCTTATAAGTTCCTATACTAAAATGAGAGGTGAAGAATTCTTGGCATTCCTTGATCTTCTTGGAAGTCTTCCACCCGAGTTCTTCCCACTATGCTTCCTCCTAGGATTCTAATCTCTGGGCTTCATAGACATCCCTGATGCGTTGAATCCATGGCAATTCAGACTTGCTGAACAGGGGAAAGCACTGGAAAGCCCCATAAACAGCATCAGAACAGGGGCAACACTGGGAGGGGCTCCCTGCCCTGTCCCATTCTACATCCTGTGCCTCCTTGTTATCCTTCCTCTCTCTCTGCGGCAGTTTTACACAGAACCTGATAAAAAGAGAAAGGGAGAATAGAGATAAAAAGAGAAGGCAGCTGGTGATGGAGGCTGTGGGCACCAGTGCCTGTGCACTGCTCTGTCTGGGAAGCAGCCGCTGCAGGAGTCAGGAAGTTGCATTTCCAGGGCTGCAAACCAATGGAGTGTGCAAGGTCAGTGGGGAGACAAAAGCTTCTGGGCACCACATCCCCAGAGGTGCCTGCTCCCCGTCCGTAAGCAGGGAGGTTTGGCCAGGGAGGGCTGCAGCAGGTGCCAGCACCTCTCCCTACTCGGGCGTGTATCAGCAGAGCCCAAGGAAGATGGGGAGCCCCAGCAGGGATGGCAATGGCTGCAGCAGCTGGGAATGAGCCCTGCATGCAAAAGGAAACTGGAGAGAATGGGAGTGAGTACATCACCAGTCACTGCGGGGATGGAGTAGGGAAAAATAGCTCAGAGCCATCAGCAGCCGAGACTGTTCTGGGAACACAGAGGTATTGCTTGTGCTCACAGAAATTTGGGACCGCACTGGAGCCCAGGACATCCATCCCAGTGCTGCTGTGGGAAGGGCTGGTTGGGCTGGGAGCTCCTGCCTCAGGAGCTCAGGACCCCCTTTCCCAGGACTCCCCAAACGTGATGTGTTTGAAACACAGCCAGGGCAGTCCTGGGCAGCGGCACCTGCGCGGCTCCAGGAGGGGTTTCTGTGCACAGCAAAGACTCTTGGTGGCACAGCAGTGGCATGGGCAGGCAGCAGTTACCTTTTCAGGCACGAGATCTTGGTGTAGCAGGGTTGGAATCAGCTTTGTGCGATATACGGCATATCTGGGGATGAAAAATGGGAGATTTGTAACATCAATTTTCCTGTAATATTCTGCCAAACAGGAGAGGGCAAAAGCTCTCATTGCTGTGTGGCTGAAGGCAGGAAAGCAAAGCAAAGCTGGCAAGAGTGGGGACAGAAGGCAGGACCAGAATCCCCCAGGCACGCTGAACGCTGCTGAGCCGGGTTCTGAGGAAGCTGCCACAAGCTTCAGGCTTGGAGAAACATCTCCTGTGGTACCCAGCACATGCAGGGGCATCTGCAGTGGCACCTGGGGCTCATCACCTGGGCCCTCCAGCTACAGGACAGGCAGATTTGTGTCAAACAAGATACTGGCTTACATGGAAGAAGACTTTCAGCATCACACCAAGGATAACGAAGAGGCATAATAAAAGCACAAACGTAACAATTTTCTCTGACTCCTGTGCATTCTGTTCAGAGAAAAGGAAAGAAGATAATGGTGGTAAGAGGATTACTGCTTCCATTTTCCTTTGCCAAGAAGGACACAGGCTGCAGTGCCCAGCAACTCTCCTACCTTCTCTGCAAGTGTATTGTCCTCCCCCAAGGTCACATATCTGGAGATATTCTCTTGCAGACAACACTGGTGAGAGGATCCCTGGTTCTCCTTCCTCTCACTGAGCACCTTTAGAAGCAGCCTGGTCTTCGAGACCATCTTGGCACAGGCCAGCTTCCGCTGGGGCAGGCTGCAGTCCATCCTCAGGGCTCGCTCCATGGGGGCCATGAACCTCTGCAGGCCTTTGTCTGGCTCCAGAAACTGCTGGTGATGACTGACCATGATTTTCAAGAGTTCTGGAACCAGCACAAGGTCTGGACTTTGGGGGCTCCAAGGCTTGTTGAGGAACATGGAATCTTCCTCCTCTCTGGTGTCAGGGATGATCAGGGGTGCCAGCCTAGAGAGGAATGCTCCCCTTCAGCCGTGGCCTCTCCCCTGCTGCTCGCAGCGGGGCGGCTCTGAACCAACGGGTCAGAGAGGAAATCCAGGTTCCTGTTAAGACGCTGCTCGGCTTTGATGGGGGTGGCTCTGGGCTGTCCCTCTGCTTTCACAGGGCTCAACACCTCATAGAAAAGGTGATTATGTCCAACCCAAAGCTGGCTGTCCCCCTTCTGTGGCTTTTTACGAGTACTGTCATAGTTTTGCCTAGCAGCTTGATCTTTCATCTCATCTCGGAGGTATCTAACGGCAGACTTGTCATGAGTGGGGTTTAACCCACCAGCGACTTCCCACGGGTTCAATGCTTGCCAGTTTAAACGTGAGTCCTGCTGCTTGTGCTCCCAGCTTGAGGGTGTCTTTTCCACCACATTCTTCAGCCTGGCAGGCTGGGGATGGTGTGGGACAAGGCTTTTCACAGTCTTAATGCTTTCAGCCTTGTGCAGCTTCTTCTTGAGTAGCTTCTTCTTGAGCTTGGCCCTCAGGTCATCAACACTTGTTTTGCCTTTGTGTCCCAAGAGATACTGGGGGGGATGTGAACTGGTTCTGGAATTGGCCAGGCTGCTGGCATCACCCTCAGTGCTCTGGGTCAGGGCAACCTCAAGTGTTACAGTTCCATGATCTCCCAGTGAAGGCTCCCTGGGCTTGAGGCTCAACACTGGGCTGGTGTTCAGCTTCCTGGGTTGTTCCATGTCCATTATTTCTCCCCGTGTCTGTATCAGACTTGTGTGAGCTGGAGAACACCAAGAGAGCAGATCAGCAGCTTGGCACAAACACAGGCTCAGAGGTTCCCCCGAGCAGCAGGAGCTCGTCTCAAGGCCAGGCAGGGCGACAGCAGAGTGGGGGATGTGTTGTGGAGAGGAGAAGACCCCTTCAATCCATCCCATTATCCCCTCAGAGCAGGCCAGAGCACAGAGCTGGTTCTTTCCTGCTGTCTCCTGGGGCTCTGGGTGGGAGGGCAACATCCCTGGGGAATGGGTTTGCTGTAGCAGAGTTTCCCACAGCTCCAGATAAGCCAGGCTTGGGTTGCTCTGCAGGATCCAGTGAGGAGCCAGAGAGCCCAGAGGAAAGATCAGCACGGCAATGGGGGCCCAGGCTGGCAGGGGAGAAAAGTGCAGGGACTCCTTTGCTCCAGGCCTATTCCAACAGCAGCAGCACCTCTAGCTGTTACACCATGAAAAACTTCCTCAAGGGCACCAGAGCTCTGGGACTGTGCCATGGGAAACCTGGGCTGTGCCAGTGAGAGAGCCGAGCTCCTGGGGACCTTGGAAACCTGGCTGTATCTGTTTGCACAAGTGCAGCCTCGCCCTGCTGTGCATTGATGTTCTCTGCCCAGCTAGAGCAGGACGCTGCTTTGGTCCCCCTGCACAGGCCAACGAGGGGTTAACGGTGCTTGCTGTTCCCCCTGCAGAGCACATCGGGGGCCCTGCCCTTTTCCCTGCACAGGGGCAGTGGAGATCCCAGTGAGATGTTCCTTCTCCAGACAGTATGTGGCACACAAGATCTGTACAATCCCCAGGAACTTTTCAACCCGAGGTGTTTTGTCCCAGTCCTGCACTCCAAGAGGAGATCAGGACCCCCCCAAGACGGGGCAGTGCTGCAGCATCTCCCCAGGCTCAAGTGGCAGATTTGAGCTCCCCCCAGCCCCTCCGGACACCAACCGCACTGCGGGGCGCTGCTGCTGCACAGCTTCTCGCAGAGGAACTGGATGCTTATGCTCCTGCACGGGCTCTCGGGGAGGGGACGCTCCTGGCACAGGCAGCAGGCCACCTCCTTGGGCACTTGGCTAAAGACAAGAGGGCATTATTGCAGCAACACCCGGCCACCCAACCCATGGCTCCGAGCCCAGCTCAGGGAACACGCGGATACCACGCATGGGGCTTGTGCTTCACTGTGTGCCACAGTCCTGGAAAGTCTCCTCACTCCCAATGCAATACATTCAAAAGGGGATTGTGTCCTGCAAAGCGGAACTGCTCCCAAAATACCAGTGACACAGAAATGCGCCGGCCCAGAGCTCAAACTCCCCTTTGAGCAACCTGCAGCCAGTCACCCAAAAGGTGAAACTGCTGAGCAGGGGCAGGTTCCCAGAAGGAAGCAGCCGCTCTTGAGCTTACTGGGCTTGTTCTGGCTTTGTGGCACACGGATTTGGTTCCCAAGCAGAGCCCTTGTCCCAGCACTCGGGGCCTACTGGCAGCTGGGGCTCAGTCCCACACACTCACAGGGTTTCCAAGCTCAGCGTGGTCTGCAGGAGCAGCAGCAGCGTCTGCGGAGTCACTTGGGTGGCACTGAGGTCTCTGCAAGCATTGGAAAGACTCCATGAAATTCTCCAGTGACCATGCCAGACCTCTGCTCTGAGAGCAAGCCCAGGGCCCTGAGGATCGTGCTGCTGTGGGCAGAGGCATCCACTTCTACCTGATCAAAGGGAAGCCATTCTGGAGCCCAGCTTCTCTCTGCCTTGCCCTGCTCTAAACCAGGCCGTCGGAATCAGGAGGGCAATCCTGCAGCTCTTGTGGCAGACAGCTGCCACCAGAAAGGATTGCCCCTCTCCTGACCCTCCTGCTGCCCTCCCCTGAGGACGGCTCCAGTCCCTGAGGGAGGCAGAGCCTCCAGCTGCTGGCCCGAGTGCTCCAGCAGGAGTGCAGTTTATTCCCAGAGCCCTGCGGCCACTCCACGGCCCCAGCCCTGGATGGGCTCTCGTCCCTGAAAGTTTGTGTCCAGGTCCTGGGTTGCTTTGCAACTGGGGACACACCAGCACTGCCTGCCCTTTGCCTTGCTCTGCTGGAGCCAGGGGTAGCTGTGTCTCCAGCAGACTCGGGCTGGGCAAGAGGAAGGTTTGCTGCTGCACCTCTGCTGCTTTCCTGAGAACAGGGCACTCGGGAGAGACACAGATCTCTGCTGATCTGCTCCACAGGAGCCAATACTTACAGAAGGCTCACCGAGGGCAGCTTGAAGAAGGCAGTGTCAGCAATGACAGCCAGCGGGTTGCGGCTGAGGATCCTGAGAAACAAGAGAGCTCTGTCAGGGCTGGTGGCAAGGATGTGAGCTGGGTGTGCCGGGCACGTGGGGATGGCCTGGCCGGTCTCAAGGAAGCCTTGCAGCAGATGAGCAGGGCAGGGGAAAGGGCCTTTCCAGATACACGCTCCTGCTGCTCCCTGGCCGACAGCCACAGGAGCAAGCAGGACTTTGCAGAGGGCAAAGCTGCTCTCGCCTACTGACCCTGCAGAGAGCCTGCAGGACTCTCCCTGCCATGCCTTTAGCCCTGGTACCACTTACAGCTTCTGGAGAAACCGCATCCCATGCCGGGCCTGGAAAGTGCCGCTGCGGATCTGCGTGAGGCCATTGCCAGAGAGGTTTCTGGGGAAAGAGGAGGTCACACAAAGGAATCGGGCCTGTCCTATGAGAAGAGGGGGGAAAGCAGGATCCCCTTGTAGGAAAGGTGCAATATCAAGGTGGAAGAGGGAGGAAACTGCTGCTTTCTCAGTGTTTGTAGCCTGTCCAGAATGGGAAGTGAAGGGCACAAGTGCTAACTCTGACTTCTGCAGCTAAGCTGGGCTCTGAGCAAGGCAGACTTACGGACTGTGGGGAAAACTACAGGAGCATTTTCCAACACAGGAAGGGTGCCCAGGGCAAAGACTGCGCCAAAAACACCAGAAAGGAACTTGATCACTCACAGAAGCTGCAGCAAAGGCAGTGGTTCAAAAGCCCGTTCCTCAATGGACACGATTTCATTGCAGGACAAATCCCTGTTGCAGTCAGAACACTCAATGTCACTTCCATTTGCCCTGTCGCTTTTACTTGCCTCTGCAGCCTTGATCCCAGCAGGGACAAAGGCCACGTGCCCATGGCTGTGGCTGGGCTGAGCAGCAGGGCCCCAGGGAGGGGCAGGCAGGAGCCCCTGGCCCTGGGCAGGGCACGGTGCTTACAGGCGCTTCAGCAGGACCAGACCTTCCAGGGAATGGCTCTTCACTACCCGCAGCTCATTGTCCCTGAGCACTCTGCAAGGGGACACAGGGACATTGTGACAGCGGCCACTGGCCAGCAACAAATGGCACTGTCATGGGAAAATCTCCTGCAGCAGCTTGACTGAAGCATCCCTTTGGGTCACTGCAGGCATCGTCCCCACTCCTGCCAAAGCAGGCACTTGCTGCTGGCTGCCTGAAGCTGACCACAGCTTGATCCCTGGGGAAACAGACACAGGGACAGTGCCCTGGGCTGCAAGACATGCGGCTCATGGCATTTCCTGCCATGCTGGGAAGCCCTGGTGATTCACGGCCCTCATTGCAGAGCAGCCAAGCTTTGTATTCCAATGGAAATGGGTGGTGTCGGGGCTGCTGCTGCAACCCCAGAGCAAAGGGTGGAAAACACCCAATCTCCTGACATTTGGAATGCTGCAGGGCACTTACAAGGTCTCAGTCCGTGGGTAGTCCTTCCAGGTTTGTTCTCCAACAGCAGCAATGGAGTTGCCAGTGAAATCTCTGCAAAGAAACCAAAGACCTCGGCCCCTCTCAGGAAAACCCATTTCCCTGCCACTCAGCTGCTGAGCTGGAAGCGGGCTTTGCCTGCACAAGGCCCAGTGTGCCCAGCCTGCCTTCACCCCCCTGCAGAGCTCAGGCCCCCAAACCCCCCCTGTCTCCGGCCAGGGAGTCCCCCGGGTGTCCCACATGGGGTTTGCAGCAGCAGGGAGCCAAGGAGGGGCAGCTGCAGGGCTCTGTGGGGCGGTGGGACTCACAGGACGGTGAGGGCCCGGCGGAGGCTGCCCGGGGGCACGGTGGCCAGGCCGGCGTGCCGGCAGTCCAGCCGCCCACGCCGTGGGCAGCGGCAGGGCTGTGGGCAGAGCTCCTTGCCCACTCCTGGGGAGGGGGCAACTGCCAGCAGCAGGGCCAGCAGGAGCTGAGCGCACACGAGACGTGTCACCAGGTCCATGTCGAGACACGACTGGCTGCAGTCGCCTGGGACGCAGACCTGAGGTGCAGCTGTGGCAGTTCCTGTGTCACAGTGGTGCTGCCAATGTCATAGTGTCCTTCCATGTCACCGCAGCAACGCTCGTGTCACCGTGGTGTTGGTTGGCATCAGAGCTTGCAGCAGTGCCGAGTTCAGGCAATGCTGTCACCAGATGACTCAGCCATCAATCTGCGGAATCGTGGAGTGGATTGGCTTGGAAGGGGCCTTAAGGATGAGCCAGTGCCACCCCTGCCATGGGCAGGGACACCTTCCACTATCCCAGGCTGCTCCAAGGCCTGTCCAGCCTGTGATGAATAAATCCTTCAGATGGAGTTCTGTTCCTGTCTCCACTGCCCGCTCCTGTCCCCGCGGCACTGCTGCTGTCTCTGCTCCTGTCCCCGCTCCTCGATCCCGTCCCCCCTCCCCCAGGCAGGGGGGGCACTGCCCGTTGCTCTGGCACCGTGCTGGGATCCTTGCAGGGCAGGTGGTTTCACAGCAATGAAAATTCCAGGGGACATCCCCCTGAGGAACTTTTTACAGCAGTTAGAGTTGTATGGTTTTTTAATAAACGTTCTAGGTTGTTTGTAACATTAATTGTTAATGTAAAGTTCTTGGCCTCACCCTGTTTTCAGCCCCTAATTGTCTTACCCCATTTCCCTTCCCCTTTTCGTCGGGTTAATGACTTTGCTGCCTTCCTAAAATGGGGCCTGTGACAGAGGAGGAGGAGTGACGCCAGTGGGGTAGATGCAAATGAAGAAAGACGCAGAGAATGCTGAGATAACATTCAGAGAGGAAACCCCTAAAATAACAAGCCCAAATAACATCTAAGACTTAAAATCATGTTTCGTGTTCGGAAAAAAATTTCAAAGAGGGCAAAGTACCCATCCGCAGCTGCTTTGTCCGGTTGCCGTGAGCTAAAGAGCACTGATCACCTTTACCCTCCCCCTGACAAAGTCAGCATACAGTTACCCGTGAATGCTAAAGGCGGAGCTGTGAAGAGACAGCTGGGGTTTTTTTCTTTACCTCTATTTTCGGCAGTAGTCTTGGTGATCGCTGCTGCTTGTATTCCCCAAGTGGTCAGGACTTCGAGTAAAGGCCATGTGAAAAGAGCATGTCTCCTGGCCATTTTTTTTCTTGGCAGCTCTGCCCGGGACGTTTCCAGGGGCAGCCACTGCTGCTCTGGGCGTCCTGTGCCAGGACCCTCTGCCTAAGAGGGAAGAATTTCTCCCAAAGACATGATCTAACCCTGCTCTCTGTAACTCTGAAACCGTTCCCGTTTTTTTGGGTTGTGTGGCCACGTTTTGGTATGGGCCTACAGGTGTTGAAGTTTCTTTTGCTCCTCATAATCCTGCTCGGATTGTGTTGGCAATAAATGTCATTAATATCCCCAAGTTCCCGCCTGTTGTGTCCGGGACGCTGATCAGCGAGGGATCTCTCCCTTTCTCTCTGTTACCTCATGAGCATTTCGCTGTCTTTCTCTGCGCCGTCCCCTCTCGCAGGGCGGTGACAGCGCCTTTGGCAAGCACCTTCATCCAGCAAGGGCCGAACCCACCCCGCATGGCGCTGGTAGCCTTTCCTCAGACACCTCCAGGCATGGGCAGTTCCCCACCTCCTTGGGCAGCCCTTTCCATGACCTGACCACCGTTTCCATGAAGAAATTCATCCCTGATGTCTGTGTTTCTTGTCTTCCACACCCTGACACTATTTTAAGGCTCTTCTGAGCCATATTAGACAAAGGTGCGTTTAACACACCAGCTACATCCCAGGGGTTCAATGCTTGCCAGTTGAAACCTGAGTCCTGCTTCTGGCACCAGGTACACAAGCACAATGCTGTAGACGTGTGTGCAGCCCCAGAGAAATGGGCACAGCCCAGCAAACATGTACACACATCCAGGACACTCTGTACAAAGCCAGCATTTATTGGGAAAGCATTCCCAGCTGGGAACAGACACAAAAGCTGCACACAGGGGGCTGTGCAGGGTCACATGCGCAGGGTGCCCCCACGAAGTCATGGCCCTGGGAAGGCTGCAGCTCTTTTAGCCTGGATGTGGTGACTGCTTGGGGCACCCCAGTGCCAGTCCCCAGAGGACTTTGGGCTGTCCTAAGCATGGCACCCACCAGCTGCATTCTCCCCAGCAAGAGAGCGGTCGTGCAGTCAGTGCTCCAGATCTTGGGGTGCTGCATGCAGGGCAGGGGCCAGGCTGGAACACCTTGTCTCTGGGGAACAGCATTTCCTTAGGCTTCTTTCAGAGGCTCCATGGTTCACTTTCCTCTCACTGAGAACCTTTAGAAGCAGCCCAGTCTTTGAGCACAGACTGGCTGGAGCTGGGGCAGGCTGCAGTCCATCCTCAGGGCTTCCCCCATGTGGGCCATGAACCTCTGCAGGCCTTTGTCTGGCTCCAGAAACTGCTGGTGATGATTGACCATGATTTCCAAGAGTTCTGGAACCAGCACAAGGTCTGGACTTTGTGGGCTCCAAGGCTTGTTGAGGAACATGGAATCTTCCTTCTCTGTGGTGTCAGGGGTGATCAGGGTGTTATAGATAATAAACGAATCAAACCAAAAATACGGTCCTGCACAACCACAACCGGAAAGTACAACACCGAGCCCGGGTTCGGTGTTGGGTGAACACACGGTGTTACCCAGCCTCTGTCACACTGGGTCTCTCCTGGTGTTCACGCCGCCGTCTTGGTTGGACCCCTTTTTATACTGTTTTTCATAGCCTGGAGCAAGACAGTCCTTTGTTTCTTTCAAATTCAGCTCTGGTGTCCACATAAGACAAAGTCCTTCCTGCTCTTTGACGAGGTTTTGTGTCCGTTGTGTATTGCTTTTAGGTGGTGGTCTTCATCCAGAGTCGGGGAATGCAGTCCTGGGGGGGGGAGTGATGGGATTTTCGGGAAATGCTGCTCCTCCTTGAGTTTCCAGGTTTGCCCAGGAGATAGGTGCTTATCGGTAGCAGTCTGACCTGTAGATATGTTAATTTACCTAGCTCTGAGGCAATCACTGCCTTTACATGTGGCTCGTTTTTTTATTTTGCAGACTTATTTTATCTAAAACACGAATTACAATATGGTATATATATATATATCACAATCCCTCCCCTTCTATATAAACACATTAATTCGTGTTCCCCATTTTAATCTTCTTCAGATTCTTCACTGCTATCCCATTCTTCTACTGGCTCTTTTTGATAATCTATATAGGGGAGCTGATTTCTCTCTCTCTGTTCTTCAAATTTTGTCAGCGCCTCCATTGCCCTGGTGTTCATCTCCCCTCTCTCTAATTTTATTATTTTGGAGGCTCTACCATTCACCCTTCCTGATGCGAGTTCAGGATCCATGGGCATAGCTGCAGTTTGCATGCCCTGTACCACCGAGTGTATTAGTCTAATAAAACAAGGTATTAAACATGGTATGAATATGATTCCTGCCAATGAACACACAATAAAGAACACTACCTTTTTCTACTAAGCTCCTGATAATAACTAGTCTCACTAAGATGCTTGGAGAATGGAATTCCATTTTTGGACTGGAACGTGTGCTACCCTTTTTATCTCTGCTGCAAGACCCTCTATAGTTTCTCTAATAAATCATATTGTTTACTTAGGGTCCTTAATTTAATTTTTTTTTTTCATTCTCCCTCTTCTTATCTCTGACTCAAACCCTTCCCACATTCCAAGCACTTGTGGGGCTTCTCCCCTCCATGGGGCTTCTCCACCAGCTCTGAGCTCTGCCTGCATCTCCGGCCGCCTTCCCGGCTCAGGGAGGTCTTTCCTCCTCGCAGCTCCCTGGGCTGGGTTTGCAGCCCCTCCTCATGAGGGATCTCTGGAGCTTTTGCTCCTTCTCCATCTGCCCATGCCTTGGGAATGAAAAATCCTGGTTTGAGAAAAAAAAAAAAAAAAAAACACCTTTGACTAGGGGGTTCCTCTTTGCCCAAGTTAATCTCAGGAAGTCATTGGGCATCTTGTGTCTGTATGAACCTCCCAAACACCAAGATTCAGCCCAGAAATCATCCAAACATCAAGAGAGAGATCAAAAACTCCCCAAACAGCAAGATTCAGCCAAAACCTCCTGCAAAATATTAAAGATTCAGGCCCCATAAAAAACCAAAGCATGAACAGTTTGCCCAAAATAACTCAGAAACACCAAGATTCACCACTGTGAAAACTGTGTATCCCTCCCTCCGGTCTCTTGCTGCACGTGAGAGGGACAAGACTGCTGGACCTTGGGAAGAGGCTGCATATACAGGGAGGGGTGGAACCTTGTGCTGCCTCCTGTTTCTCCTCCTCCTCTGTCCCTACTGTTCCCCACACTCCTCTCCCTCCTACTCTTCCTCCTTCTCCTGCACAATCCCACCTTCTCCCCCCATCTGCATAATTTGACCATTTTGTTCTCCAGCCCTGCTTCCCCTTCCCTTCTCCTGCTGCCCCCAGGCCCAGCACCCCCTGCCGGCTCCCTCTTCCCCCCAAACCCACAGCATCCCAGCGCAGGGGCAGGGATGGAGCTGGGGCAGCTCGGGCTGGGGCAGCGCTGGGCTCTCGGCCGCTCCCGCCCGCACTCGGTCCCCACTGCAGCCGCTCCCGCCACGGCAGCGCGGGGGGGCCCGGCCTTGGCGCTGCCCCCTCCCACCTCCCCAAATTCCCCTCGTGGGGGGCGCTGGGGCCCGGGGGGCAGGTGGGGTCCAGGTGGGGAACGCTGGGAGCTGCGGCTCTGCCTGGACCCCCATGGAAGGGAGAACAGGAAAGTGTCTTTACAAACAGACGCTGGGAATCCACTTGGAGACAGGGCCAGGGACGTGTACATAAGGAAGTGACAGCAGAAGCCACCAGGTTCAGAAAATGTTATTAACTGACCACACCAACTGCTGCTCTGCCAAGGTCCTGCTACATTCAGGAACTCCCAGAAGAAGAACAAAGACTGAACAGAGTCATGAATATCGTTAGCTGTACAAAAGTGGGGTGCATATTAAGGGGAGGATGCAGTGGGTGCATTGGCAAGTCTGCACCTCTCAA
This sequence comes from Muscicapa striata striata, assembly GCA_030060385.1. NCBI lineage: Eukaryota > Metazoa > Chordata > Aves > Passeriformes > Muscicapidae > Muscicapa > Muscicapa striata. Next base: position 1,450 of record JAREIS010004674.1, on the reverse strand, counting down.
GTACTTCAGCCAAGTAGAAGAAGCCTCTGTGAAATGTCTGAATGTTGAGGCTAAAAAGCATCTTCCAGTACTTGGGGAAAACAAAGCGCAAAGAGGAGGGAAAAAGGTTAAATATTTGGGACATATATTGACTGAAGGTTTGCGTTGAATTGACCCAGAGAAGGACCAGGGAATCTCAGAAGTAACGTTACCCAGCAATAAAACGGAGCTGAGACAATTCTGAGGACTAATAAGAATTTGCAGGACCTGGATTGAGGATTCTCTGTTCGAGCCAGAACATTTTATAATTTTTTAAATCCAGATAGCCTCAATGTTCTTGTATGGATTCAAGAAACAGCAAAACTTCAGAAAATGAAATAAAACCAAAATGATTGTTGCCCCATCCATGCCTCTTCCAGACTCACAAAAGAAATTTTAATTGTATGCATGTTAAAGTAGATATTATGACTTTTGGCAAATATTAAAACGAAAGCTACATGTATAATGTTGGAAAACTTGCTGTATTAATACAGTTTCTTTTAGTTTTCCCATTAAGAAAACTTAGAAATAGTAGTGTGATAAATATATTTTTCTTGGACTAGAACATGGTGAGGTAAAAAGCTTTTGTTCATGTAACTAACTCAGAGAATGGTAAAAAAGAAAAGATAATCAGGAAATCCTTCACATTCTTGGATTATGGGACACCAGACCTCCAGGGAAGGAAAAAATGGTGGTTTACAGGTTGGGGGGGGGAATGTGTTTGAACAATGCCTAAAAGACCGATGAATATGCAAGAGGTTGATGCATTTAAGGAAATGCTTTCTGAGTTAGGGTGTGCTCTTGGCTGAAGGCAAAGCATCCTGCTGGTATAACCTTTTGCTTTATTGTTTGTCTCTTATTGCCTTTTATTAAAACTTTAAATATTTACCAGGAAAACGAACCTCTCTTTTTAAAATGTGGATGTTACACAGAGCTATGCCAAAGGGATTCTTGACCAAAAATGTTCAACCAAGGGGCCAGAGTGGCCTCACTGTCTGCAGAATTGTGCAGCCACAGCTTCAATGGGACCTGAGTTAAAGCTTTGATAACCTAAAGAGCCTCTACATGGATGAGCAGTGCTCCGTTATTACAGAATGAAACTTGTTCAGTGGCACAGGAGGATTTAGAACTGAGGGCAGGGGAAGGGTTTAACCCAGCCTCCTGTTTGAACAGCCTGCACAGGGGCTGGGAACAAACCCATGGCTGCATTCAAGGGACAGAGCTCCAGAGCCAGGCTGGCAGAGATTGATGAGACATTGCCTGGCCTGAGGGACAAAATGTGTTTATGGATGGGTCTGCAAGGGCAGGAGAAGGGAAAAGAGTTCCAAGACACGCTCTGATTAAGGAAAGGGAATTAGACCAAGCGCAGGTCACCGCCCGCATGGTCAGCTCAACCGGCGGAGCTGTGTGTGCTTGGAAGAGCCTGGCACTG
>JAREIS010004672.1:0-11497 GCA_030060385.1 Muscicapa striata striata | reverse complement strand
ATTGCCATTTCTCTGAAAACCACACCCCAGTTTCTTACAGTTTGAGGAAGCATTGTCTCTCCAAAGAGCAGATTCTAGTGTGGCATCTTTAGTCTAGGAGAAATCTGATCATTTCGAATTTTAGCTGTCAGACGCCCGTCTCAGGCCCATTGCCTGACACATTTGCATTTTCTCTGAAACACACCCTCCAGTTCATAGCAGTTGAGAAGTCATGTCTCAAGACGATTCTAGTGTGGCTTTAGTCTGAGAAACTGATCATTGAATTACTTCAGAGCGCTCGGCCCATTGCCTGCAGAAATTTGCCATTTGGCTTGAAAACCACACCTCCCAGTTTCTATAGCAGTTGGAGAGCATGTCTCTCCAAAACAGCCAGATTCTGTGGGCACTTTAGTCTGGAGAAATCTGATCATTTCGAATTTTAGCTGTAGACGCCCGTCTCAGCCCATGCCCTGACAAAATTTGCCATTTTCCTGAAACACACCTCCCAGTTTCTTAGATTTGGAAGTCTTCTCTCAAAAGAGCCAGATTTATGGCATTTAGTCTGAGAAATCTGACATTGAATTTTAGCTGTCAGACGCCAGTTCAGGCCCATCCGACACAAATTTGCCATTTTCTCTGAAACCCACTCCAGTTTATAGCAGTTTGAGGAAGTCATTGTCCTCAAAAGCAGCCAGATCTAGGTGGCATTTAGTCTGGGAAATCTTGATATTTCGAATTTAGCTGTCAGACGCCCAGTCCAGCCCATTGCCGACAAACTTTCCATTTTCTCTGAAAACCACACCTCCCAGTTTCTTAATAGCAGTTTGAGAAGTCATTGTCTCTCCAAAGAGCGGATTCTAGTAGGCTTTTAGTCTGGGAGAAATCCTGATCATTTGAATTTTAGCTTCAGAGCAGTCTCAGCCCATTGCCCTGACAGAAATTTGCCATTTTCTGAAACCACACCTCCCAGTTTCTAATAGCAGTTTGGAGAGTCATTGTCTCTCCAAAAGAGCCAGGATTCTATGTAGTGGCATTTTTAGTCTGAGAAATCTGATCATTTGAATTTTAACTTCAGAGCGCTCTCAGGCCCATTGCCCGACAGAAATTTGCCATTTGGCTCTGAAAACCACACCTCCCAGTTTCTTAATAGCAGTTGGAGGAGTCATTTCTCCAAAGAGCCAGATTCTATGAGTGGCATCTTTAGTCTGGAGAAATCTGATCATTTGGAATTTTAGCTGTCAGAGCCCAGTCTCAGGCCCATTGCCCTGACACAACATTTGCCATTTTGGCTCTGAAAACCACACTCCCAGTTTCTTAATAGCAGTTTGGAGGAAGTCATTGTCTCTCCAAAAGCAGCCGGATTCTAGTGTGGCATCTTTAGTCTAGGAGAAATTGATCATTTGAATTTTAGCTGTCAGACGCCAGTCTCAGGCCCATGCCTGGACATGAACATTTGCCATTTTCCTTGAAAACACACCTCCCAGTTTCTTAATACAGTTTGGAGAAGCATTGTCTTCCAAAAGGTTCTAGTAGTGGATTTTGTCTGGGAGAAATCTGATCTTTGAATTTTAGCTGCCAGAGCCCAGTCTCAGCCCATTGCCCTGACACGACATTTCATTTTCTCTCTGAAAACCACACCTCCAGTTCTTAAGCATTGAGGAAGCATTGCTCTCCAAAAGAGCCGGATTCTCATGTAGTGCATTTTAGTCTGGAGAAATCCTGATCATTTCGAATTTTAGCTGTCAGACGCCAGTCTCAGGCCCATTGCCCTGACACTGAACATTTGCCATTTTGCCCTGAAAAACCACACCTCACAGTTTCTGGCTACCAGTTTGGAGGAAGTCATTGTCTCTCCAAAAGCACAGATTATATCTATGGCATTTTAGTCTGGGAGAAATCGATCATTTCGAATTTTAGCTGTCAGACGCCTGGCCCCAGCCCATTGCTCCTGACACGAATATTTGCTATTTTATTCTGAAAACCACACCCTCCTAGTTTAATAGCAGTTTGAGGAAGTTGTCTCTCCAAAAGAGCCAGGATTCTATGTAGTGGCTTTTAGTCTGGGAGAAATCCTGATCATTTGAATTTTAACTCAGACGCCAGTCTCAGGCCCACTGCCCGGACACGGACATTTGCCATTTTCTCTGAAAAACCACCCTCCCAGTTTCTTATAGCAGATTGAGGAAGTCATTGTCTCCAAAAGAGCCTGATTCTATGTGGCATCTTTAGTCTGGAGAAACCTGATTCTTCGGAATTTGAGTTCAGACGCCCAGTCTGAGGCCAGTCCCTGGATAAGAACATGTGCCATTTTCCTCTAAAAACAACACCTCCCAGTTTCTAATACAGTTTGGAGAAGCATTTTATATGCCAGTAACCAGGTTCTAGAGGGCATTTTAGTCTGGGAGAAATCCTGATCATTGGAATTACTTAGAGCCTCGCCCATTGCCTGACATAAATTTGCATTTTTCTGAAACACCCTCCAGTTTTAAGCAGTTTGAGAAGTCATTGTCTCTCCAAAGAGCAGATTTTGGGCATTTTAGTCTGGAGAAATCTGATCATTTCTGGAATTTTAGCTGTCAGACGCCTCAGTCTCAGGCCCATGCCCTGACACTAAATTGCATTTTCCTGAAAAACCACACCCTCCAGTTTCTAATACAGTTTGAGGAAGTCATTGTCTCTCCAAAGCAGCCAGATTCTATGGTGGCTCTTAGTCTAGGAGAAATTGATCAATTGGAGAGCAAGGCCAGCCATTTGCCTCGAAACCTAGCTAAGGATTTCTAAGGTCAGTGCATTTAGTCTGAGAAATCTGATCTTTCGAATTTTAGCTGTCAGACGCCCAGTTCAGGCCCACTGCCCGACACGACATTTGCAATTTCCTCTGAAAACCACACCCTCCCAGTTTCTTAATAGCATTGAGGAAGTCATGTCTCTCCAAAGAGCCAGGATCTTGGTGATTTTAGTCTGGAGAAATCCTGATCATTTCGGAATTTTACTCAGAGCCCTGCTCAGCCCATTGCCCTGACAAAATTTGCCATTTTGGCCTGAAAACCACACCCTCCCAGTTTCTAATAGCAGCTTGAGGAAGTCATTGTCTCTCCAAAAGAGCCAGATTCTATGTAGTGGCATTTAGTCTGGAGAAATCTTGATCATTTGAATTTAGCTGTCAGACGCCAGTCTCAGGCCCACTGCCTGACAACATTTGCCATTTTCTCCTGAAAACCACACTCCCAGTTTCTTAATAGCAGTTTGAGGAAGTCATTGCTCTCCAAAGAGCCAGATTCTATGTAGTGGCATCTTTAGTCTGGGAGAAACCTGATCATTCGAATTTACTCAGGACGCCGTCTCAGGCCCATTGCCCTGACAGAATTTGCTTTTGGCTCTGAAAACCACACCTCCCAGTTCTAATAGAGTTTGAGAAGTCATTGTCTGAAAAGTAGCCAGATTCTAGTGGTGGCATCATTAGTCTAGGAGAAACCTGATCATTTGAATTTAGCTGTAGACGCCAGTCTCAGGCCATTGCCTGGACACAACTACATTTCTGCTGAAACAGACACCCTCCCAGTTTCTTAATACATTGGGAGGAAGAACAGTCTCTCCAAAGTAGCCAGATTCCAGTGGGGCCATTAGTCTAGGAGAAATCCTGATCATTTCGAATTTTAGCTGACAGACCCAGTCTCAGGCTCCATCTGCCGACACTAACATTTGACCATTTGCTCTGAAAACCACACCCTCCCAGTTTCTTAATAGCAGTTTGAGGAAGTCAGTGTCTCTCCAAAAGAGCCAGGATTCTAGTGGGCATCTTTAGTCTAGAGAAATCTTGATCATTTCGAATTTTAGCTGTCAGACGCCTAGTCTCAGGCCCATGCCCGGACACGACATTTGCAATTTTACTTGAAAACCACACTCTCCCAGTTTCTAAAGCAGTTTGGAGGAAGTCATTGTTCTCGAAAGAGAGGATTCTATGTAGTGGCATCTTTTAGTCTGGGAGAAATCTGATCATTTCGAATTTTAGCTCCAGCGCCGCTAGTTGCCATTGCCCTGAAGAACATTTCCATTTTTCTGAAAACCACACTCTCCCAGTTTCTTAATAGCAGTTTGAGGAAGTCATTGTCTCTCAAAAGTAGCAGATTCTTGATGCATATTTTAGTCTGGGAGAAACCTGATCATCCATTCCCTAGATTTTCCTTGCCTGAAGAACAGCCTTCTAACATTTAGTTTCTCAAAGAGATCTTGCATAGTCTAGGACCATTGCTAGAACTCAGGGAATATTGCCATATTTGGCTTTGAAAAACATCCTGAAACACCCTCCCAGTTTCTTAATAGCAGTTTGAGGGAAGTCATTGTCTCTCCAAAAGCAGCCAGGATTCTATGTAGTGGCATCTTTAGTCTAGGAGAATCTTGATCATTTGAATTTTGCTGTCAGACCAGTCTCAGGCCCACTGCGGGACACGGACATTTGCAATTTTTCTCTGAAAAACCACCTCCAGTTTTTCATAGAGTTGGGGAAGTCATTGTCTCCCACTCAGGCCCATTGCCCTAGACAGGAATATTTGCCCTTTGGCTCTGAAAAAACCACACCCTCCCAGTTTCTTAATAGCAGTTTGGAGGAAGTCATTGTCTCTCCAAAGCAGCCAGGATTCTATGTAGTGGCATTTTTAGTCTGGGAGAAATCCTGATCATTTCGGAATTTTAGCTGTCAGACGCCCAGTCTCAGGCCCACTGCCCTGGACACTAACATTTGCCATTTTCTCTCTGAAAAAACCACACCCTCCCAGTTTCTTAATAGCAGTTTGGAGGAAGTCATTGTCTCTCCAAAAGTAGCCTGGATTCTAAGTGGTGGCATCTTTAGTCTAGGACAAATCTTGATCATTTCGGAATTTTAGCTGTCAGACGCCCAGTCTCAGGCCCATTGCCCTGGACACGAACATTTGCCATTTTGGCTCTGAAAAAAACCACACCCTCCCAGTTTCTTAATAGCAGTTTGGAGGAAGTCATTGTCTCTCGAAAAGCAGCCAGGATTCTATGTAGTGGCATTTTTAGTCTGTGAGAAATCCTGATCATTTCGGAATTTTAACTCTCAGACGCGCCGTCTAAGGCCCATTGCCCTAGACAGGAATATTTGCCATTTTGGCTCTGAAAAAAACCACACCCTCCCAGTTTCGTAATAGCAGTTTGGAGGAAGTCATTGTCTCCCCAAAATTAGTCAGGATTCTATGTAGTGGCATTTTTAGTCTGGGAGAAATCCTGATCATTTCGGAATTTTAACTCTCAGAGGCGCCGTCTCAGGCCCATTGCCCTAGACAGAAATATTTGCCATTTTGGCTCTGAAAAACACCACACCCTCCCAGTTTCTTAATAGCAGTTTGGAGGAAGTCATTGTCTCTCCAAAAGCAGCCAAGATTCTATGTAGTGGCATCTTTAGTCTAGGAGAAATCTTGATCATTTTGGAATTTTAGCTGTCAGACGCCCAGTCTAAGGCCCACTTCCCTGGACACTAACACTTGCCATTTTCTCTCTGAAAAAACCACACCCTCCCAGTTTCTTAATAGCAGTTTGGAGGAAGTCATTGTCTCTGCAAAAGCAGCCTGGATTCTAAGTGGTGGCATCTTTAGTCTAGGAGAAATCTTGATCATTTCGGAATTTTAGCTGTCAGACGCCCAGTCTCAGGCCCATTGCCCTGGACACGAACATTTGCCATTTTGGTTCTGAAAAAACCACACCCTCCCAGTTTCTTAATAGCAGTTTGGAGGAAGTCATTGTCTCTCCAAAAGCAGCCAGGATTCTATGTAGTGGCATTTTTAGTCTGGGAGAAATCCTGATCATTTCGGAATTTTAGCTGTCAGACGCCCAGTCTCAGGCCCACTGCCCTGGACACTAACATTTGCCATTTTCTCTCTGAGTTTCTTAATAGCAGTTTGGAGGAAGTCATTGTCTCTCCAAAAGCAGCCAGGATTCTATGTAGTGGCATTTTTAGTCTAGGAGAAATCCTGATCATTTCGAATTTTAGCTGTCAGACGCCCAGTCTCAGGCCCACTGCCCTGGACACTAACATTTGCCATTTTCTCTCTGAAAACCACACCCTCCCAGTTTCTTAATAGCAGTTTGGAGGAAGTCATTGTCTCTCCAAAAGTAGCCTGGATTCTAAGTGGTGGCATCTTTAGTCTAGGAGAAATCTTGATCATTTCGAATTTTAGCTGTCAGACGCCCAGTCTCAGGCCCATTGCCCTGGACACGAACATTTGCCATTTTGGCTCTGAAAAAAACCACACCCTCCCAGTTTCTTAAAGCAGTTTGGAGGAAGTCATTGTCTCTCAAAAGCAGCCAGGATTCTAAGTGGTGGCATCATTAGTCTAGGAGAAATCTTGATCATTTCGGAATTTTAGCTGTCAGACGCCCAGTCTCAGGCCCATTGCCCTGGACACTAACATTTGCCATTTTGGCTCTGAAAAAAACCACACCCTCCCAGTTTCTTAATAGCAGTTTGGAGGAAGTCATTGTCTCTCGAAAAGCAGCCAGGATTCTCAGTGGTGGCGTCATTAGTCTAGGAGAAATCCTGATCATTTCGGAATTTTAGCTGTCAGACGCCCAGTCTCAGGCCCATTGCCCTGGACAGGAACATTTGCCATTTTGGCTCTGAAAAACCACACCCTCCCAGTTTCTTAATAGCAGTTTGGAGGAAGTCATTGTCTCTCCAAAAGTAGCCTGGATTCTAAGTGGTGGCATCTTTAGTCTAGGAGAAATCGTGATCATTTCGGAATTTTAGCTGTCAGACGCCCAGTCTCAGGCCCATTGCCCTGGACACTAACGTAGGCCATTTTCCTGCTGAAAAATATGACATCCTCCCAGTTTCTTAATACCATCTAGGAGGAAGATACAGTCTCTCCAGAAGTAGCCAGGATTCTCAGTGGTGGCGTCATTAGTCTAGGAGAAATCCTGATCATTTCGGAATTTTAGCTGTCAGACGCCCAGTCTCAGGCCCATTGCCCTGGACACGAACATTTGCCATTTTGGCTCTGAAAAAACCACACCCTCCCAGTTTCTTAATAGCAGTTTGGAGAAAGTCATTGTCTCTCGAAAAGCAGCCAGGATTCTCAGTGGTGGCGTCATTAGTCTAGGAGAAATCCTGATCATTTTGTCTCTCCAAAAGTTGCCAGGATTCCATGTAGTGGCATTTTTAGTCTGGGAGAAATCCTGATCATTTCGGAATTTTAACTCTCAGAAACGCCGTCTCAGGCCCATTGCCCTGGACACGAACATTTGCCTTTTGGCTCTGAAAAACCACACCTCCCAGTTTCTTCATAGCAGTTTGGAGGAAGTCATTGTCTCTCCAAAAGTAACCTGGATTCTATGTAGTGGCCTTTTTAGTCTGGGAGAAATCCTGATCATTTCGGAATTTTAACTCTCAGAGGCGCCGTCTCAGGCCCATTGCCCTAGACAGGAATATTTGCAATTTTGGCTCTGAAAAAAAACACACCCTCCCAGTTTCTTAATAGCAGTTTGGAGGAAGTCACTTTCTCTCCAAAAGCAGCCAGGATTCTATGTAGTGGCGTTTTAGTCTGGGAGAAACCACTGCCCGACACGGACATTTGCCATTTTCTCTCTGAAGAAAGCACACCCTCCCAGTTTCTTAATAGCAGATTGGAGGAAGTCATTGTCTCTCCAAAAGAAGCCTGGATTCTAAGTGGTGGCATCTTTAGTCTGGGAGAAATCCTGATTCCTTTGTAATTTGAGGTTTCAGACGCCCAGTCTGAGGCCAAAGTCCCTGGATAAGAACATGTGCCATTTTCCCTCTAAAAAACAACACACTCCCACTTTCTTAATACCAGTCTGGAGGAAGACATTTTATATGCCATCGTAACCAAGGTTCTATGTAGTGACATTTTTAGTCTGGGAGAAATCCTGATCCTTTTGGAATTTTAGCAGTCAGACGCCCAGTCTCAGGCCCGTTGCCCTGGACACTAACGTAGGCCATTTTCCTGCTGAAAAATATGACACCCTCCCAGTTTCTTAATACCATCTAGGAGGAAGATACAGTCTCTCCAGAAGTAGCCAGGATTCTCAGTGGTGGCGTCATTAGTCTAGGAGAAATCCTGATCATTTCGGAATTTTAGCTGTCAGACGCCCAGTCTCAGGCCCATTGCCCTGGACACTAACATTCGCCATTTTGGCTCTGGAAGAAACCACACCCTCCCAGTTTCTTAATAGCAGTTTGGAGGAAGTCATTGTCTCTCCAAAAGCAGCCAGGTTTCTATGTAGTGGCATCTTTAGTCTAGGAGAAATCTTGATCATTTCGGAATTTTAGCTGTCAGACGCCCAGTCTCAGGCCCACTGCCCGGGACACGAACATTTGCAATTTTCTCTCTGAAAAAACCACACCCTCCCAGTTTCTTAATAGCAGTTTGGAGGAAGTCAGTGTCTCTCCAAAAGCAGCCAGGATTCTATGTAGTGGCATTTTTAGTCTGGGAGAAATCCTGATCATTTCGGAATATTAAATCTCAAAGGCGCCGTCTCAGGCCCATTGCCCTAGACAGGAATATTTGCCATTTTGGCTCTGAAAAAAACCACACCCTCCCAGTTTCTTCATAGCAGTTTGGAGGAAGTCATTGTCTCTCCAAATGTAGTCAGGATTCTATGTAGTGGCATTTTTAGTCTGGGAGAAATCCTGATCATTTCGGAATTTTAACTCTCAGAGGCGCCGTCTCAGGCCCATTGCCCTAGACAGAAATATTTGCCATTTTGGCTCTGAAAAACACCACACCCTCCCAGTTTCTTAATAGCAGTTTGGAGGCAGTCATTTTCTCTCCAAAAGCAGCCAAGATTCTATGTAGTGGCATCTTTAGTCTAGGAGAAATCTTGATCATTTCGGAATTTTAGCTGTCAGACGCCCAGTCTCAGGCCCACTGCCCGGGACACGGACATTTGCAATTTTCTCTCTGAAAAAACCACACCCTCCCAGTTTCTTAATAGCAGTTTGGAGGAAGTCATTGTCTCTCAAAAAGCAGCCAGGATTCTATGTAGTGGTCTAGAGAAATCTTGATAATTTCGGAATTTTAGCTGTCAGACGCCCAGTCTCAGGCCCACTGCCCGAACGGACATTTGCTTCTAAAACCACACCCTCCCAGTTTCTTAATAGCAGTTTGGAGAAGTCATTGTCTCTCCAAAAGCTGTTATATGTAGTGGCATTTTTAGTCTGGGAGAAACTTGATCATTTCGCCCAGAGGTCTCAGGCCCATTGCCCTACACGGACATTTGCAATTTTCCCTCTGAAAAACCACACCCTCCCAGTTTCTTAATAGCAGTTTGGAGGAAGTCATTGTCTCTCCAAAAGCCGCCAGGATTCTATGTAGTGGCATTTTAGTCTGGGAGAAATCCTGATCATTTCAGAATTTTAGCTGTCAGACGTGCAGTCTCAGGCCCATTGCCCTGGACACTAACATTTGCCATTTTGGCTCTGAAAAAAACACACCCTCCCAGTTTCTTAATAGCAGTTTGGAGGAAGTCATTGTCTCTCCAAAAGCCGCCTGGATTCTATGTGGTGGCATCTTTAGTCTGGGAGAAATCTTGATCATTTCGGAATTTTAGCTGTCAGACGCCCAGTCTCAGGCCCATTGCCTGGACACGAACATTTACCATTTTGGCTCTGAAAAAACCACACCCTCCCAGTTTCTTAATAGCAGTTTGGAGGAAGTCATTGTCTCTCGAAAAGCAGCCAGGATTCTCAGTGGTGGCATCTTTAGTCTAGGAGAAATCTTGATCATTTCGGAATTTTAGCTGTCAGACGCCCAGTCTCAGGCCCATTGCCCTGGACACGAACATTTGCCATTTTGGCTCTGAAAAACATGACACCCTCCCAGTTTCTTAATACCATCTGGGAGGAAGATCATTGTCTCTCCAGAAGTAGCCAGGATTCTCAGTGGTGGCGTCATTAGTCTAGGAGAAATCTTGATCATTTCGAATTTTAGCTGTCAGACGCCCAGTCTCAGGCCCACTGCCCTGGACACGACATTTGCAATTTTCTCTGAAAAACCACACCCTCCCAGTTTCTTAATAGCAGTTTGAGGAAGTCATTGTCTCTCGAAAAGCAACCAGGATTCTATGTAGTGGCATTTTAGTCTGGGAGAAATCCTGATCATTTCGAATTTTAACTCTCAGAGGCGCCGTCTCAGGCCCATTGCCCTAGACAGAATATTTGCCATTTGGCTGGAGAAACCGATCTTCGAATTTTACTTCAGACCGTCTCAGCCCATTGCCCTGACAAAATTTGCATTTTCTGAAACCACACCTCCCAGTTTCAAGCAGTTGAGAAGCTTGTTCTCCAAAAGAGCCGGTTCTATGGGCATTTTAGTCTGAGAAATCTGATCTTTCGAATTTTAGTTCAGAGCCAGTCTCAGCCCATCGGACAACATGCATTTCCTAAACACACCTCCCAGTTTCTTAATACAGTGAGAAGCATGTTCCAAGAGCAGCTGTGTGGATCTTAGTCTGAGAAATCTGACATTTGAATTTTAGTCAGCCCCAGTCCAGGCCCATCCGACGAATGATTCTTGAACACCTCCCAGTTTCTTAATACAGTTTGAGGAAGTATTGTTCTCCAAAGTAGCCAGATCTGTAGTGGATTTTAGTCTGGTAGAAACCTGATCATTTGCAATTTTGCTCAGGAGCAGTCTCAAGCCCATTGACCCGACACAACATTTGCATTTGCTTTGAAAACCCACCCTCCCATTAAATAGCAGTTTGGAGGAAGTCATTTTCTCCAAGAAATCTGCGATTCTTATGTAGTGGCATTTTTAGTCTGGGAGAAATCCTGATATTTCGAATTTTAACTCTCAGAGACGCCTCTCGGCCCCATTGCTCTAGACAGGATATTGCCTTTGCTCTGAAAACCACACCTCCCAGTTTCTTATAGCTAGTTAGGAGAAGTCATTTTCTCCAAAAGCAGCCAGGATTCTATGTGGGCATTCTTAGTCTGGAGAAATCTTGATCATTTGAATTTACCTCGTCAGAGCCTCAGTACAGTTTGGAGTCATTGCCACTAACATTGCCATTTGTCTGGAAAACACACCCTCCCAGTTTCTTAATAGCAGTTATGGAATTTTGCTCTCCAAAAGCAGCCAGATTCTAGTAGGCATTTTTAGTCTAGGAGAAATCATTGTCATTTCTGAATTAGCTGTCAGACGCCCAGTCTCTAAGCTTGGAGGAATTGTCAGACGCCCAGTCTCAGGCCCACTGCCTGGACACTAACATTTGCCATTTCTCTCTGAAAAACCCACACCCTCCCAGTTTCTTAATAGCAGTTTGGAGGAAGTCATTGTCTCTCCAAAACTAGCCTGGATTCTAAGTGGTGGCATCTTTGGTCTAGGAGAAATCTTGATCATTTGGAATTTTGGCTGTCAGGCGCCCAGTCTCAGGCCCATTGCCCTGGACACGAACATTTGCCATTTTGGCTCTGAAAAAACCACACCCTCCCAGTTTCTTAATAGCAGTTTGGAGGAAGTCATTGTCTCTCCAAAAGCAGCTG
>JAREIS010004661.1:0-17479 GCA_030060385.1 Muscicapa striata striata | reverse complement strand
GAACCCGGGTGTTCATGGAGTGTAACCTCCTCTAAATGGGTATTACAAAGTGGTTAAGTGATCTTTATTTCACAGAAAATAGGCTCTTTTGCATGCAGAGGCATGGTCCTGAAACTGGGCTTCGCCTGCTAAAATTCAAAGGATCAGGATTTCTCCTACTTTAGATGCCAGCGTTAGAAGCCTGGCTACTTTTGGAGAGACAATGCTTCCTCCAAACTGCCATTAAGAAACTGGGAGGGCGTAGTTTTTTCAGAGGAAAATGGCCAATATCGTGTCCAAGTCCTTGGCCTGAGACTGCGCGTCTGACGGGTATAAACCTGAAAGGGTCAGGATTTCTCCCAGACTAAAGCTGCCACCTGTTAGAATTTTGAATACTTTTGAAGAGACTGTATCTTCCTCCAAAATGGGAATAAGAAACTGGGAGGGTGTGGTTTTTCGAAAGGAAATGGCCAATGTACATGTCAGGGCCCATGCCCACAGTGTGGAAGTCTGACAGCTAAAATTCCAAAGGATCAGGATTTCTCCCAGACTAAAGCTGCCACCTCTTAGAAACCCTGCTACTTTTGGAGAGACAATGGCTTCCTCCAAACTGCCATTAAGAAACTGGGACGGTGTGGTTTTCTTCAGAGGAAAATGGCCACTGTTCGTATCCATGGCAATGGGCCTGAGACTGGGCCTCTGACAGCTAAAAGTCCGAAAGGGTCAGGATTTCTCCCAGACTAAAGATGCCACAACTTACAATCCTGGCTACTTTGGAGATAAATGTCTTCCTCAAAACGGCCATTAAGAAACTGGGAGGTTGTGGTTTTCTTCACAGGGAAAATTGCAAATATTCATATCCTGCGGCCTTGGCCTGAGACTGGGTGTCTGACAGCTAAAATTCTGAACAGATCAGGATTTCTGCCAGACTAAAGATGCCAGCAATTAGAAGCCTGGCTACGTTTGGAGAGACCAACACTACCACAAACTGGTATTAACAAACTGGGAGAGTGTGGGATTTTTGAGGATAAGTGGCCAATGTTCGATTCAGGGCAATTGGCCTGGACTGGGCGTCTGACAGCTAATACCGAAAGGATCGGGATTTCTCCTGACTAAAGATGCAACCACTTAGAATCTGGCTACTTTTGAGATACAATGTCTTCTCAAAATGGCCATTAAGAAACTGGGAGGGTGTGGTTTTTTCAGAGGAAAATAGCCATGTTCGATCAGCATTGGCCCTGAGACTGGGCGTCTGACAGCTCAAATTCGAGGGTCAGGATTTCCCCTAGACTAAAGATGCCACCATGAGAACCCTGGCTGTTCATGGAGTGCAATAACCTCTCTAAATGGGTATACAAAGTGGTTAAGTGATCTTTATTTCACAGAGAAATAGGCTCTTTTTGCATGCAGAGGCATGGTCCTGAAACTGGGCTTCAGCCTGCTAAAATTCCCGAAAGGATCAAGATTTCTCCCCTACTTTAGATGCCAGCTGTTAGAAGCCTGGCTACTTTTGAGAGACAATGTCTTCCTCCAAACTGCCATGAAGAAACTGGGAGGGGTAGTTTTTTCAGAGGGAAAATGGCCAAATACGTGTCCAAGTCCTTGGCCTGAGACTGCAGCTGCTCTGATGGGTATAAACCTGAAAGGGTCAGGATTTCTCCCAGACTAAAGCTGCCACCTGTTAGAATCTTGAATACTTTGGAAGAGACTGTATCTTCCTCCAAAATGGGAAAAGAAACTGGGAGGGTGTGTTTTCAGAGGGAATATTGCCATTGTTCATATCCAGGGCCCTTGCCTGAGTGATCTAAAAAAAAATTTTTCTCCCAGAAAACTCTTAGACACTATTTGAAGCAATGGCATACTTCCACTCTGAAAACACACCTCCCAGTTCTTATTCGATTTTGGAGGAAGACAGTCTTCCAAAGATTCAGCATTAACAGGTGGCAGCTTAAAGTCTGGGAGAATCTCCCTTTCAGGTTTTACCTTCAGACGTCGCAGTCTCAGGCCAAGGACTTGGACACGTATTGCCATTTCCTGAAAACACGCCTCCAGTTTCTTAATGGCAGGTTTGGAGGAAGACATTGTTCTCCAAAGTAGCCAGGCTTCAACAGGGCAATCTAAGAGGGGAGAATCTGATCCTTTCTGAATTAGCAGGCGAAGCCCAGTTTCAGGACCATGCCTCTGCATGCAAAAGAGCCTTTTCTCTGGAATAAAGATCACTTAACCACTTTTGTAATACCCATTTAGAGGAGGTTATTGGCACTCCATGAAAAGCCAGGTTCTAGTGGTGGCACTTTAGTCGGAGAAATCCTGACCCTTTCGGAATTTGAGCTGTCAGACGCCAGTCTCAGGCATGCCTGGATACGAACATTGGCTATTTTCCTCTGAAAACACACCCTCCCAGTTTCTTAAAGGCTTTGAGGAAGACTTTGTACTCCAAAGTAGCCAGGATTCTAAGGGTTTGGGCATTTTAGTCAGGAGAAACCTGATCCTTTCAGATTTATTGCCAGACCAGTCCAGGCCAATTGCCCTGGATACAACATTGGCCACTTTCCCTCTGAAGAAAACCACCCCTCCAGTTTCTAAAGCAGTTTGAGGAAGACATTGTCTCTCCAAAAGTAGCCAGGTTTCTAAGAGGTGACAGCTTAGTCTGGGAGAAATCGATCCTTTGGAATTTTAGCTGTCAGACTTCCACACTGTGGAATTGCCCTGACATGTACACTGGCCATTTTCCTCCGAAAACCACACCCTCCCGTTTCTTAATACCATTTTGGGAGGTAGTGTTGGTCTCTCCAAAAGTAGCGGGCTTCTAACTGCTGGCATCTTTAGACTGGGAGAAATCCTGATCATTTGGAATTTTAGCTGTCAGATGCCAATCTCAGGTCAAGCCCAGGATATGAACAATGGCACATTCCTCTGAAAAACCACACCTCCCAGTTTCTTTTTGCCTTTTGGAGGAAGACAGTCTTTCAAAAGTTCAAGATTCTAAAGGTGGAGCTTAGTCTGGGAGAAATCCTGACCTTCAGGTTTATACTATCAGACCGCAGTCTCAGGCCAAGGACTTGGAACACGATATTGGCCATTTTCCCTCTGAAAAACTACGCCTCCAGTTTCTTATCCAGTTTGGAGGAAGACATGTCTCTTCCAAAAGTAGCCAGGCTTCTAACAGCTGGCATCTAAAGTAGGAGAAATCTTGATCCTTTGAATTTTAGCAGGCAAAGGGCCTTTCAGGACCATCCTGCATGCAAAAGACCTATTTCTCTGTAAAAAAGATCACTTAACCACTTTTGTAATACCCATTTAGAGGAGGTTTTTGGGCACTCCATGAACAGCCAGGGTTCTCAGTGGTGGCAGCTTTAGTCTGGGAGAATCTGACCTTTCGGTTTATACGTCAGAGCCAGTCTCAGGCCATGACTTGGATACGACATGGCCATTTTCCTCTGAAAAAACTACGCCTCCCAGTTTTTAATGGCAGTTTGGAGGAAGCCATTGTCTCTCAAAAGTAGCCAGGCTTCAAAGGCTGGCATCTAAGTGGGAGAAATCCTGATCCCTTTGGAATTTTGAGCTGTCAGTTTCAGACCATGCCTCTGCATGAAAAATGGCCATTTCCTGTGAAATAAAATCACCTAACCACTTTTGTAATCCCATTTGGAGGAAGATGACATCTCTCAAAAGACCAAAATTCTCAGTGGTGGCACTTAGTCTGGAGAAATCTGACCCTTTCGGTTTGAGCTGTCAGACGCGCAGTCCAGCAATGGCTCTGGAATACATTGGCATTTCCTCTGAAAAAACTACACCCTCCCAGTTTCTTATGGCATTTGAGGAAGACATTGTTCTCCAAAAGTAGTCAGATTAAGCGGTGCATCTAGTCAGGGAGAAACGATCCTTTCGGATATTAGCTGTCAGAGCCAGTCCCAGGCCATGCCTCTGATGCAACATGGCCTACTTTCCTCGGGGGGGGGGGGGGGGGCCCAGGGGGGGGGGGGGGGGGGGGAAAAAAAAAAAAAAAAAAAAAAAAAAAAAAAAAAAAAAAAAACACACCTCCCAGTTTCTTAATGGCCGTTTGAGGAAGACATTCTATCTCCAAAAGTAGCCAGGATTGTAACTGTGGCATCTTTAGTCTGGGAGAAATCCTGACCTCGACTTTTAGCTGTCAGGAGCCCAGCTCAGGCCTTGCCAGGGGGGGGGGGGGGGGGGGGGGGGGGGGGGGGGGGGGGGGGGGGGGGGGGGGGGGGGGGGGGGGGGGGGGGGGGGGGGGGGGGGGGGGGGGAAAAAAAAAAAAAAAAAAAAAAAAAAAAAAAAAAAAAAAAAAAAAAAAAAAAAAAAAAAAAAAAAAAAAAAAAAAAAAAAAAAAAAAAAAAAAAAAAAAAAAAAAAATCAGGATGGATTCTCCTGACCTAAAGATGCACCACTTAGAATCCTGGCTACTTTTGGAGATACAATGTCTTCTCAAATGGCCATTAAGAAACTGGGAGGGTGTGGTTTTTTCAGAGGGAAAATAGCAAATGTTATCCAGGACTGCCCTGAGACTGGCGTCTGACAGCTCAAATCCTGAAGGTCAGGATTTCTCCAAGACTAAAGATGCCACCACTGAGAAGCCTGCTGTACATGGAGTGCCAAAGCCTCCTCTAAATGGGTATTAAAAAGTGGTTAAGTGATCTTATTTCACAGAGAAATAGGCTCTTCTTGCATGCAGAGGCATGGTCCTGAAACTGGGCTTCGCCTCAAAATCTGAAAGGATCAGGATTTCTCCCCTACTTTAGATGCCAGCTGTTAGAAGCCTGGCTACTTTTGAGAGACAATGCTCCTCCAAACTGCCATGAAGAAACTGGAGGGTGTAGTTTTTCAGAGGAAAATGGCCAATGTACGTGTCCAAGTCCTTGGCCTGAGACTGTGAGTCTGACGGGTATAAACCTGAAAGGGTCTGGATTTCTCCCAGACTAAAGCTGCCACCTTAGAATTTGAATACTTTTGAAGAGACTGTATCTTCCTCCAAAATGGGAATAAGAAACTGGGAGGGTGGTTTTTCAGAGGGAAATGCATGTTCATGTCCAGGGCCCTTGCCTACAGTGTGAAGTCTGACAGCTAAAATTCCAAAAGGATCAGGATTTCTCCCGACTAAAAGCTGCCACCTCTTAGAAACCCTGGCTACTTTTGGAGAGACAATGGCTTCCTCCAAACTGCCATTAAGAAACTGGGACGGTGTGGTTTTTTCAGAGGGAAAATGGCACTGTTCGTATCCATGGCAATGGGCCTGAGACTGGGCCTCTGACAGCTAAAAGTCGAAAGGATCGGGATTTCTCCCTGACTAAAGATGCAACCACTTAGAATCCTGGCTACTTTTGGAGATACAATGTCTTCCTCAAAATGGCCATTAAGAAACTGGGAGGGTGTGGTTTTTTTTAGAGGGAAAATAGCCAATGTTCGTATCCAGGGCAATTGCCCTGAGACTGGGCGTCTGACAGCTCAAATCTGAAAGGGTCAGGATTTCCTAGACTAAAGATGCCACCACTGAGAACCCTGCTGTTCATGGAGTGCCATAACCTCCTCTAAATGGGTTTTACAAAAGTGGTTAAGGATTTTATTTCACAGAGAAATAGGCTCTTCTTTTGCATGCAGAGGCATGGTCCTGAAACTGGGCTTCAGCCTGCTAAAATCTCGAAAGGATCAGGATTTCTCCCCTACTTTAGATGCCAGCTGTTAGAAGCCTGGCTGCTTTTGGAGAGACAATGTCTCCTCCAAACTGCCATTAAGAAACTGGGAGGGCGAGTTTTTTCAGAGGGAAAATGGCCAATATACGTGTCCAAGACCTGGCCTGAGACTGCGCGCCTGACGGGTATAAACCTGAAAGGGTCTGGATTTCACAGACCAAAGCTGCCACCTGTTAGAATCCTGAATACTTTTTTGAAGAGACTGTATCTTCCTCCAAAATGGGGAATAAGCAAAATGGGAGGGTGTGGTTTTTTTTCAGAGGGAAATATTGCCATTGTAAATGTCCAGGGCCCATGCCTCAGCCAGTGTGGAAGTCTGACAGCTAAAATTAAAAGGATCAGGATTTCTCCCAGACTAAAGCTCTCACCTCTTAGAAACCCTGGCTACTTTTGGTGAGACAATGGCTTCTCAAACTGCCATTAGAAACTGGGACGGTGTGGTTTTCTTCAGAGGAAAATGGCCACTGTTCGTATCCATGGCCCAATGGACCTGAGCCTGGGCCTCCCTGACAGCTAAAAGTCCAAGGGTCAGGATTTCTCCCAGACTAAAAGATACCTGAAATTACAATCCTGGCTACTTTTGGAGATAGAATGTCTTCCTCAAAGCAGCCATTAAGAAACTGGGAGGTTGTGGTTTCTTCACGGGAAAATTGCAAATATTCATATCCTACGGCCTTGGCCTGAGACTGGGTGTCTGACAGCTAAAATTCTGAACAGATCAGGATTTCTGCCAGACTAAGATACCACCACTGAGAACCCTGGCTGTTCATGGAGTGCCAACCTCCTCTAAGTAATTTATTACAAAAGTGGTTAAGTGATCTTTATTTCACAGAGAAATAGGCTCTTTTTTGCATGCAGAGGCATGGTCCCTGAAACTGGGCTTCCCGGCCTGCTAAAATTCCAGGGATCGGGATTTCTCCCTACTTTAGATGCCAGCCGTTAGAAGCCTGGCTACTTTTGGAGAGACAATGGCTTCCCTCCAAACTGCCATTAAGAAACTGGGAGGGCGTAGTTTTTTCAGAGGGAAAAATGGCCAATGTACGTGTCCAAGACCCACTCGGCCTGGAGACTGCGCGTCTGACGGGTATAAAACCTGAAAGGGTCATGATTTCTCCCAGACTAAAGCTGCCACCTGTTAGAATTTTTGAATACTTTTGAAGAGACTGTATCTTCTCCAAAATGGAATAAGAAACTGGGGAGGTGTGGTTTTTTCGAAAAGGAAAATGGCCAATATACATGTCAGGGCCATGCACCCACAGTGTGGAAGTCTGACAGCTAAACAAAGGATGTTTCTCCAGACTAAAGCTGCCACCTCTTAGAAACCTTAGCTACTTTTTGAGAGACAATGCTTCCAAACTGCCATTAAGAAACTGGGACGGGTGGTTTTCTTCAGAGGAAAATGGCCACTGTCTGTATCCATGGAATGGGCCTGAGACTGCCTCTGACAGCTAAAAGTCCGAAAGGTCAGATTTCTCCAGACTAAAGAGCCACAACACAATCCTGGCTACTTTGGAGATAGAATGTCTTCTCAAAACAAGAAACTGAGGTGTGTTTCTTACAGGAAAATTGAAATATATACCGAGGCTGTGAGACTGTGTCTAACTAAAATTTGAACAGATCAGGATTTCGCAGACTAAAGATTGCCAGCAATAGAAGCCTCACGTTTGAGAGACCAACACTACCTCAAACTGGTATTAACAAACTGGGAAGTGTGGGTTTTAGAGGATAAGGGCCAATGTGATCGGGGCGTCTGACAGCTAAAAAAATTTTTGAAAAAGATAAAAGGGATTTTGGCTGAAACCAAAGATTGGGGTTAGAGCCTGGTTACGCTTGGAGAGAAACTAACATCACCAAAACAAACTTGGTATATTACAGAACTGGGAGAGTGTGGACTTTAGAGGAAAGGTGGTTTAATGTCTATCCAGGCAACCCCCGGGATACAAACACGGATCTTTAGTCAGGGAGAAATCCCGATCCTTTCGGGTATTAGCTGTCAGACGCCCAGTCTCAGGCCAATTGCCCTGGATACCAACATTGGCCACTTATCCTCTAAAAAACCCACACTCTCCCAGTTTGTTAATACCAGTTTGTAGGTAGTGTTGGTCTCTCCAAACGTAGCCAGGCTTCTAATTGCTGGCATCTTTAGTCTGGCAGAAATCCTGATCTGTTCAGAATTTTAGCTGTCAGACACCCAGTCTCAGGCCAAGGCCGCAGGATATGAATATTTGCAATTTTCCCCTGTGAAGAAAACCACAACCTCCCAGTTTCTTAATGGCCGTTTTGAGGAAGACATTCTATCTCCAAAAGTAGCCAGGATTGTAAGTTGTGGCATCTTTAGTCTGGGAGAAATTCTGACCCTTTCGGACTTTTAGCTGTCAGAGGTTTCCTCTGAAAAACTACGCCTCCCAGTTTCTTAATGGCAGTTTGGAGGAAGACATTGTCTCTCCAAAAGCAGCCAGGCTTCTAACAGCTGGCATCTAAAGTAGGGGAGAAATCCTGATCCTTTCAGAATTTTAGCAGGCCGAAGCCCAGTTTCAGGACCATGCCCCTGCATGCAAAGAAGAGCCTATTTCTCTGTGAAATAAAGATCACTTAACCACTTTTGTAATACCCATTTAGAGGAGGTTATTGGCACTCCATGAACAGCCAGGGTTCTCAGTGGTGGCATCTTTAGTCTAGGAGAAATCCTGACCCTTTCGGAATTTGAGCTGTCAGACGCCCAGTCTCAGGGCAATTGCCCTGGATACGAACATTGGCTATTTTCCCGCTGAAAAAAACCACACCCTCCCAGTTTCTTAATGGCCATTTTGAGGAAGACATTGTATCTCCAAAAGTAGCCAGGATTCTAAGTGGTTGCATCTTTAGTCAGGGAGAAATCCCGATCCTTTTGGGTATTAGCTGTCAGACGCCCAGTCTCAGGCCATTGCCCTGGATACGAACATTGGCCCCTTATCCTCTAAAACCCACACTCTCCCAGTTTGTTAATACCAGTTTGTAGGTAGTGTTGGTCTCTCCAAACGTAGCCAGGCTTCTAATTGCTGGCATCTTTAGTCTGGCAGAAATCCTGATCTGTTCAGAATTTTAGCTGTCAGACACCCAGTCTCAGGCCAAGGCCGCAGGATATGAATATTTGCAATTTTCCCTGTGAAGAAAACCACAACCTCCCAGTTTCTTAATGGCCGTTTTGAGGAAGACATTCTATCTCCAAAAGTAGCCAGGATTGTAAGTTGTGGCATCTTTAGTCTGGGAGAAATCCTGACCCTTTCGGACTTTTAGCTGTCAGAGGCCCAGTCTCAGGCCCATTGCCATGGATACGAACAGTGGCCATTTTCCTCTGAAGAAAACCACACCGTCCCAGTTTCTTAATGGCAGTTTGGAGGAAGCCATTGTCTCTCCAAAAGTAGCCAGGGTTTCTAAGAGGTGGCAGCTTTAGTCTGGGAGAAATCCTGATCCTTTTGGAATTTTAGCTGTCAGACTTCCACACTGTGGGCAAGGGCCCTGGACATGAACAATGGCAATATTCCCTCTGAAAAAAACCACACCCTCCCAGTTTCTTATTCCCATTTTGGAGGAAGATACAGTCTCTTCAAAAGTATTCAAAATTCTAACAGGTGGCAGCTTTAGTCTGGGAGAAATCCAGACCCTTTCAGGTTTATACCCGTCAGACGCGCAGTCTCAGGCCAAGGACTTGGACACGTACATTGGCCATTTTCCCTCTGAAAAAAACTACGCCCTCCCAGTTTCTTAATGGCAGTTTGGAGGAAGACATTGTCTCTCCAAAAGTAGCCAGGCTTCTAACGGCTGGCATCTAAAGTAGGGGAGAAATCCTGATCCTTTCGGAATTTTAGCAGGCCGAAGCCCAGTTTCAGGACCATGCCTCTGCATGCAAAGAAGAGCCTATTTCTCTGTGAAATAAAGATCACTTAACCACTTTTGTAATACCCATTTAGAGGAGGCTTTTGGCACTCCATGTACAGCCAGGCTTCTCAGTGGTGGCATCTTTAGTCTTGGAGAAATCCTGACCCCTTCGGAATTTGAGCTGTCAGACGCCCAGTCTCAGGGCAATTGCCCTGGATAAAAACATTTGCTATTTTCCCTCTGAAAAAAACCACACCCTCCCAGTTTCTTAATGGCCATTTTGAGGAAGACATTGTATCTCCAAAAGTAGCCAGGATTCTAAGTGGTTGCATCTTTAGTCAGGGAGAAATCCCGATCCTTTTGGGTATTAGCTGTCAGACGCCCAGTCTCAGGCCATTGCCCTGGATACGAACATTGGCCACTTATCCTCTAAAAAAACCCACACTCTCCCAGTTTGTTAATACCAGTTTGGAGGTAGTGTTGGTCTCTCCAAACGTAGCCAGGCTTCTAATTGCTGGCATCTTTAGTCTGGCAGAAATCCTGATCTGTTCAGAATTTTAGCTGTCAGACACCCAGTCTCAGGCCAAGGCCGCAGGATATGAATATTTGCAATTTTCCCTGTGAAGAAAACCACAACCTCCCAGTTTCTTAATGGCCGTTTTGAGGAAGACATTCTATCTCCAAAAGTAGCCAGGATTGTAAGTTGTGGCATCTTTAGTCTGGGAGAAATCCTGACCCTTTCGGACTTTTAGCTGTCAGAGGCCCAGTCTCAGGCCCATTGCCATGGATACGAACAGTGGCCATTTTCCCTCTGAAGAAAACCACACCGTCCCAGTTTCTTAATGGCAGTTTGGAGGAAGCCATTGTCTCTCCAAAAGTAGCCAGGGTTTCTAAGAGGTGGCAGCTTTAGTCTGGGAGAAATCCTGATCCTTTTGGAATTTTAGCTGTCAGACTTCCACACTGTGGGCATGGGCCCTGGACATGTACATTGGCCATTTTCCTTTCGAAAAAAACCACACCCTCCCAGTTTCTTATTCCCATTTTGGAGGAAGATACAGTCTCTTCAAAAGTATTCAAAATTCTAACAGGTGGCAGCTTTAGTCTGGGAGAAATCCAGACCCTTTCAGGTTTATACCCGTCAGACGCGCAGTCTCAGGCCAAGGACTTGGACACGTACATTGGCCATTTTCCTCTGAAAAAACTACGCCCTCCCAGTTTCTTAATGGCAGTTTGGAGGAAGACATTGTCTCTCCAAAAGTAGCCAGGCTTCTAACAGCTGGCATCTAAAGTAGGGGAGAAATCCTGATCCTTTCGGAATTTTAGCAGGCCGAAGCCCAGTTTCAGGACCATGCCTCTGCATGCAAAGAAGAGCCTATTTCTCTGTGAAATAAAGATCACTTAACCACTTTTGTAATACCCATTTAGAGGAGGTTATTGGCACTCCATGACAGCCAGGCTTCTCAGTGGTGGCATCTTTAGTCTTGGAGAAATCCTGACCCTTCGGAATTTGAGCTGTCAGACGCCCAGTCTCAGGGCAATTGCCCTGGATAAAACATTTGCTATTTTCCTCTGAAAAAAACACACCCTCCCAGTTTCTTAATGGCCATTTTGAGGAAGACATTGTATCTCCAAAAGTAGCCAGGATTCTAAGTGGTTGCATCTTTAGTCAGGGAGAAATCCCGATCCTTTTGGGTATTAGCTGTCAGACGCCCAGTCTCAGGCCATTGCCCTGGATACGAACATTGGCCACTTATCCTCTAAAAAAACCCACACTCTCCCAGTTTGTTAATACCAGTTTGTAGGTAGTGTTGGTCTCTCCAAACGTAGCCAGGCTTCTAATTGCTGGCATCTTTAGTCTGGCAGAAATCCTGATCTGTTCAGAATTTTAGCTGTCAGACACCCAGTCTCAGGCCAAGGCCGCAGGATATGAATATTTGCAATTTTCCTGTGAAGAAAACCACAACCTCCCAGTTTCTTAATGGCCGTTTTGAGGAAGACATTCTATCTCCAAAAGTAGCCAGGATTGTAAGTTGTGGCATCTTTAGTCTGGGAGAAATCCTGACCCTTTCGGACTTTTAGCTGTCAGAGGCCCAGTCTCAGGCCCATTGCCATGGATACGAACAGTGGCCATTTTCCCTCTGAAGAAAACCACACCGTCCCAGTTTCTTAATGGCAGTTTGGAGGAAGCCATTGTCTCTCCAAAAGTAGCCAGGCTTCTAACGGCTGGCATCTAAAGTAGGGGAGAAATCCTGATCCTTTCGGAATTTTAGCAGGCCGAAGCCCAGTTTCAGGACCATGCCTCTGCATGCAAAGAAGAGCCTATTTCTCTGTGAAATAAAGATCACTTAACCACTTTTGTAAAACCCATTTAGAGGAGGTTATTGGCACTCCATGAACAGCCAGGGTTGTCAGTGGTGGCATCTTTAGTCTAGGAGAAATCCTGACCCTTTCGGAATTTGAGCTGTCAGACGCCCAGTCTCAGGGCAATTGCCCTGGATACGAACATTGGCTATTTTCCCTCTGAAAAAAACCACACCCTCCCAGTTTCTTAAAGGTCATTTTGAGGAAGACATTGTATCTCCACAAGAAGCCAGGATTCTAAGCGGTTGCATTTTTAGTCAGGGAGAAATCCCGATCCTTTCAGATATTAGCTGTCAGACGCCCAGTCTCAGGCCAATTGCCCTGGATACGAACATTGGCCACTTTCCCTCTGAAGAAAACCACACTCTCCCAGTTTCTTAAAAGCAGTTTAGGGGAAGCCATTGTCTCCCCAAAAGTAGCCAGATTTCTAAGAGGTGGCAGCTTTAGTCTGGGAGAAATCCTGACTTCCACACTGTGGGTAATTGCCCTGGACATGTACACTGGCCATTTTCCTCCGAAAACCACACCCTCCCGGTTTCTTAATACCACCTTGGAGGTAGTGTTGGTCTCTCCAAAAGTAGCCAGGCTTCTAACTGCTGGCATCTTTAGACTGGGAGAAATCCTGATCATTTCGGAATTTTAGCTGTCAGACGCTCAATCTCAGGTCAAGGGCCCAGGATATGAACAATGGCAATATTCCCTCTGAAAAAAACCACACCCTCCCAGTTTCTTATTCCCATTTTGGAGGAAGATACAGTCTCTTCCAAAGTATTCAAGATTCTAACAGGTGGCAGCTTTAGTCTGGGAGAAATCCTGACCCTTTCAGGTTTATACCCATCAGACGCGCAGTCTCAGGCCAAGGACTTGGACACGTATATTGGCCATTTTCCCTCTGAAAAACTACGCCCTCCCAGTTTCTTAATGGCAGTTTGGAGGAAGACATTGTCTCTCCAAAAGTAGCCAGGCTTCTAACAGCTGGCATCTAAAGTAGGGGAGAAATCTTGATCCTTTCGAATTTTAGCAGGCTGAAGCCCAGTTTCAGGACCATGCCTCTGCATGCAAAAAGAGCCTATTTCTCTGTGAAATAAAGATCACTTAACCACTTTTGTAATACCCATTTAGAGGAGGTTATTGGCACTCCATGAACAGCCAGGGTTCTCAGTGGTGGCATCTTTAGTCTTGGAGAAATCCTGACGTTCTCCAAAGTAGCCAGGATTCTAATTGTGGCATTTTAGTCTGGAGAAATCCGATCTTTCAGAATTAGCTGTCAGACCCCAGTCTCAGGCCAAGGCCGGATATGAATTGCATTTCCTCGAAGAAACCACACCTCCCAGTTTCTTAATGCAGTTTGAGGAAGACATTCTTCCAAAAGTAGCCAGGTTTAAGTGTGGCATCTTAGTCTGGGAGAAATCCTGACCTTTGGAATTTTAGCTGTCAGATCCCATTGGCCATTGCCTGGACATGAACGGCCATTTCCTCGAAAAACCACACCTCCCGTTTCTTAATGCCATTGAGGAAGCATTGTCTCTCCAAAGTAGCCAGGTTTAGTGGCAGCTTTAGTCTGGGAGAAACCCTGATCTTTGAATTAGCTGTCAGACCACACTCAGGTGCTGGCCAGTAATGGCCATTTTCCTTGAAAACCACACCTCCAGTTTTTCCATTTGAGGAAGATACAGTCTCTTCAAAGTATTCAAAATTCTAACAGGTGGCAGCTTTAGTCTGGGAGAAATCCAGACCTTTCAGGTTTATACCACAGACGCGCAGTCCAGGCCAAGGACTTGGACACGAATTGGCCATTTCCTCTGAAAACTACGCCCCCAGTTTCTTATGCAGTTTGAGAGCATTGTCTCTCAAAAGTAGCCAGGCTTCTAACAGCTGGCATCTAAAGTGAGGGAGAAATCCTGATCCTTCGAATTTTAGCAGGCGAAGCCCAGTTTCAGGACCATGCCTCTGCATGCAAAGAAGAGCCTATTTCTCTGTGAATAAAGATCACTTAACCACTTTTGTAAAACCCATTTAGAGGAGGTTATTGGCACTCCATGAACAGCCAGGGTTCTCATGGTGGCATCTTTAGTCTAGGAGAAATCCTGACCCTTCTGAATTTGAGCTGTCAGACGCCCAGTCTCAGGGCATGCCCTGGATACGAACATTGGCTATTTTCCTCTGAAAAACCACACCTCCCAGTTTCTTAATGGGTGGGTAATTGCCCTGGACATGTACATCAGCCATTTTCCTCCGAAAACCACACCTCCCGGTTTCTAATACCACCTTGAGGTAGTGTTGGTCTCTCCAAAAGTAGCCAGGCTTCTAACTGCTGGCATCTTTAGACTGGGAGAAATCCTGATCATTTCGGAATTTTAGCTGTCAGACGCTCAATCTCAGGTCAAGGGCCCAGGATATGAACAATGGCAATATTCCTCTGAAAAACCACACCCTCCCAGTTTCTTATTCCCATTTTGGAGGAAGATACAGTCTCTTCCAAAGTATTCAAGATTCTAACAGGTGGCAGCTTTAGTCTGGGAGAAATCCTGACCCTTTCAGGTTTATACCCATCAGACGCGCAGTCTCAGGCCAAGGACTTGGACACGTATATTGGCCATTTTCCCTCTGAAAAAAACTACGCCCTCCCAGTTTCTTAATGGCAGTTTGGAGGAAGACATTGTCTCTCCAAAAGTAGCCAGGCTTCTAACAGCTGGCATCTAAAGTAGGGGAGAAATCTTGATCCTTTCGGAATTTTAGCAGGCTGAAGCCCAGTTTCAGGACCATGCCTCTGCATGCAAAAAGAGCCTATTTCTCTGTGAAATAAAGATCACTTAACCACTTTTGTAATACCCATTTAGAGGAGGTTATTGGCACTCCATGAACAGCCAGGGTTCTCAGTGGTGGCATCTTTAGTCTAGGAGAAATCCTGACCCCTTCGGAATTTGAGCTGTCAGACGCCCAGTCTCAGGGCAATTGCCCTGGATACGAACACTGGCTATTTTCCCTCTGAAAAAAACCACACCCTCCCAGTTTCTTAATGGCCATTTTGAGGAAGACATTGTATCTCCAAAAGTAGCCAGGATTCTAAGTGGTTGCATCTTTAGTCAGGAGAAATCCGATCCTTTCTGGTATTAGCTGTCAGACGCCCAGTCTCAGGCCAATTGCCCTGACATACGAACATTGGCCACTTATCCTCTAAAAATCCACACTCTCCCAGTTTGTTAATACCAGTTTGTAGGCAGTGTTGGTCTCTCCAAACGTAGCCAGGCTTTAATTGCTGGGTATCTTTAGTCTGGCAGAAAACATTCTATCTCCAAAGTAGCCAGGATTGTAAGTTGTGGCATCTTTAGTCTGGGAGAAATCTGACCCTTGGTTGCTGTAGAGGCCGCTCAGGCATGCAGGATCAACAGGCCATTTCTCTGAAACCACTCCCAGTTTTTAGCAGTTGGCGTCTCATAGGTTTCGTGGCCGTCTGGAAAATCTGATCTTGGAATTTGCTGTCAGACTCCTGGCAGGCCGGAATAATTGCAATTTCCTTGAAAACCACACCTCAGTTTCTATTCTTTTGGAGATCATCTCCAAGTATCAGATTCTAAGTGGCAGCTTGCTGGAGAATCCAGACCTTTCAGGTTTTACCCGTCAGACGCCAGTCTCAGGCCAGCTGGACAATGGCCATTTCCTCTGAAAACACGCCCCAGTTTCTTAATGCAGTTTGGAGGAAGCATTGTCTCAAAGAGCCAGGCTTCTAGTGGCATAGTGGAGAATCTGATCCTTTGAATTTTAGCAGGCTGAGCCCAGTTTCGGACCATGCCTCTGCACAACCATTTTTGAAAAAAACCTCCACTTTTAAACCATTTGAGGAGGATTGCCTCCAAAAGCAGGGTTCTCAGTGGTGCATCTTTGTCTGGAGAAATCTGACTTTCGTTTAGCTGTCAGAGCCAGTCTCAGGCAGGCCTGGATAGAACATTGGCATTTTCCCTTGAAAACACACCTCCCAGTTTCTTAATGGCCATTTGAGGAAGACATTATCTCCAAAGTAGCCAGATTCTAAGTGGCATCTTTAGTCGGGAGAAATCCGATCCTTCGGATTTTAGCTGCAGAGCCAGTCTCAGGCCAATTGCCTGGATAGAACATGGCCATTTTCCTCTGAAAAAACCACACGTCCCAGTTTCTTAATGCAGTTTGGAGGAAGCCATTGTCTTCCAAAAGTAGCCAGGTTTCTAAGAGGTGGCACTTTAGTCTGGAGAAATCCTGATCCTTTCGGAATTTTAGCGTCAGATCCCATGTGGCATGGGCCCTGACATGTACATGGCCATTTTCTTGAAAAACCACACCTCCCAGTTTCTTATTCCATTTTGGAGGAAGATGTCTCTTCAAAAGTATTCAGATTCTAAGGTGGCAGCTTTAGTCTGGAGAAATCCAGACCCTTTCAGGTTTACTGTCAGACGCCAGTCTCAGGCCAAGGCCTTGGACACGACATTGGCCATTTTCCCTCTGAAAAACTACCCTCCCAGTTTCTTAATGGCATTTGGAGGAAGACATTGTCTCCAAAAGAGCCAGGTTCTAACGTGGCATCTAAGTAGGAGAAATCCTGATCCTTTCGGATTTTGCAGGCTGAGCCCAGTTCAGGACCATGCCTCTGCATGCAAAGAGCCTATTTCTTGAAATAAAGATCACTTAACCACTTTTGTAAACCATTTAGAGGAGGTTTGGCACTCCATGAACAGCCAGGGTTCTCAGTGGTGGCATCTTTAGTCTAGGAGAAATCCTGACTTCGAATTTGAGCTGTCAGACGCCCAGTCAAACCACACCTCCCAGTTTCTTAATAGCAGTTTGAGGAAGTCATTGTCTCTCCAAAAGCAGCCAGGATTCTAAGTGGTTGCATTTTAGTCAGGGAGAAATCCTGATCCTTTGGGTATTAGCTGTCAGACGCCCAGTCTCAGGCCATTGCCCTGGATACGAACATTGGCCACTTATCCTCTAAAACCCACACTCTCCCAGTTTGTTAATACCAGTTTGGAGGTAGTGTTGGTTCCTCCAAACGTAGCCAGGCTTCAATTGCTGGCATCTTTAGTCTGGCAGAAATCCTGATCTGTTCAGAATTTTAGCTGTCAGACACCCAGTCTCAGGCCATGCCGCAGGATATGAATATTTGCAATTTTCCCTGTGAAGAAAACCACAACCTCCCAGTTTCTTAATGGCCGTTTGAGGAAGACATTCTATCTCCAAAAGTAGCCGTAGGATTGTAAGTTGTGGCATCTTTAGTCTGGGAGAAATCCTGACCTTTCGGACTTTTAGCTGTCAGAGGCCCAGGCTCAGGCCCATTGCCATGGATACGAACAGTGGCCATTTTCCTCTGAAGAAAACCACACCGTCCCAGTTTCTAATGGTTTGGAGGAAGCCATTGTCTTCTCCAAAAGTAGCCAGGGTTTCTAAGAGGTGGCAGCTTTAGTCTGGGAGAAATCCTGATCCTTTGGAATTTTAGCTGTCAGACTTCCACACTGTGGGCAAGTGGCCCTGGACATGAACAATGGCAATATTCCTCTGAAAACCACTTCCTCCCAGTTTCTTATTCCCATTTTGGAGGA
>JAREIS010004660.1:0-10576 GCA_030060385.1 Muscicapa striata striata | reverse complement strand
GGATTTCGAGCTTGTCCCAACATATTAAGTAATTCAATAGTGAGTCTGAGGCAAACATCCTTTTCTGTGGAGGCTATAAAGATGTCATCAACATATTGTAGGAGAACATATAAGAAAGGTGATTCTTTTACCTGAGTCGTCTTCCATTCTTCTAACTCTCGAGCCAATTGATTTCCAAAAATAGTTGGTGAGTTTTTAAATCCTTGTGGTAGACGCGTCCAGGTGAGCTGCGTCCCGTGTCTGGGTTCTCCCACTCAAAGGCAAAGTATTTCCTACTTTCAAGTGCCAAGGGGATACAGAAAAATGCATCTTTCAAATCAATCACTGTGAACCACTTAAACCTTTCCGACACAGCTGTCAACAATGTATACGGATTAGCTACTACTGGGTGTATGTCTTTAGTGATATTATTAATTGCTCTTAAATCCTGAACTAATCTATACTTACCATTTGACTTTCTGACTGGGAATATCAGAGTATTGAATTCTGACTCACATTCCTGTAAAATTCCCGAGCTAAGAAATTGTTCAATCATGGGTGCTATTCCTATTCGTGCTTCCAATTTCAAAGGATATTGTCTTACCCTTACCGGGGAAACTCCTTCCTTTAGTTCTATTACAACCGGTTGTGCCGCTTTTGATTTTCCAGGTACTCCTGTTTCCCATACCCATGGTACTACAGCTTGTTCTATTTCTTGTGGTATTTCTGCTGCTTCTACTTCTTTCACTACAAACAACTTAGCAATGTTCTCCTCAGGAAATTCCAATCTTACTCTACCTTTTTCAAATATTATCTTTGCTTCTAACATTGACAATAGATCCCTCCCGAATAGTGATTCTGGGCTATTTGGCATATATAAAAATTGATGGTCAAATTCTTTCCCCCCAAATTTTATATCTAATGGCCGCAAAAACGTTCGTTCCTCAACTTGTCCCGAAACCCCCACTACTTGGATAGTAGAATCACTCAAAGGTCCTAGCTTAGTGTTAACAGCTGAATATGATGCCCCTGTATCTACTCTAAATTCTAACGGTTCCCCATCAACCTCCATTACTACTTTCAGATCCTTATCTAGTCAGGATGAATTTTGATAATTCCCCATCATAAAGGCTTGGACAACACTTTGTGGATTTCCCGAGAAGGCACCTGTATTATTCGTCATTCCCTGATTTCCATTCCCACCAGCTATAATTCCCCCCCCAAAACCCATTCCTTGGTTGAGAGGACACTCATTTTTCCAATGCCCTCTATTTTTACACAAAGCACATTGATCTATCCCTAGCTGCATTCTTCCCCTTCCCATATTCAATTGACCCATAAATCCTCCCGCACCCATTGGCATTTCCCCTCTTCCTATTCCTCTTCCCCCTCCTTGTCCACGTCCTCGGCTCCCTCCTCTCATATTATTCCCAGCCGCTCGCTGTAACACTGCTAACATGGTTGCCTGATGTTTCCTGGCCGTTTCTTTTTCCCTATTATTATACACTTTCCAAGCAACTTCCAATAGTTTGTCTAAATTCCGAGTATCTTCTCCCTCCAATTTCTGTAGTTTCTTTCTAATATCTTCCTGGGACTGCCCCATAAAAATTAATGCTAGCTGTAATTTTCCCAATTCCCCTTCAACTTCTAAATTAGTGTATCTACGAGCTGTCTCCTTAAGCTGCTCGAGAAAGGTTGACGGAGACCCATTTTTCTCCTGCCTGACCGAATACAACTTAGACCAATTCAGAGTTTTTGGTATTCCATTCCGGATTCCTTCCGTTAATAACTCCTGATAAGCTTTAAGTCTCCGAGACCCACCCGTCGAGTTGGGATTCCACTCCGGATCTTCCCTAGGTACTAAATCATTTACTGTACCATCCACAAGCCGCAATCTAATCATTTCCCGTGCTTTCTCTGTCATAGCTTTAAACACCATTTCCTTTTCAGTAGAATCCATTATTGTGTCTAACAAAACTTGTAAATCATTCCAGTCCGGATTCTGAGTCTTAATTACCATCTTTACCACCCACGCAGTCCGTTCAGGATCCTCCCTATACACCCCCGCTGATTGTTTCCAAATTAGCAAATCATTCGGGGAAAAGGGAACTTTCACTGTGACTCGTTCTCCATGTGGCCCGACTGCTTCACGTAGCGGGACCATTAAATGAGCACCTTCTTCCTTTTTTTTTCCTTCCTACCTCCCACCGCCCTCTCCGAGTTCTTTCACATAAGGGGGTTCATGGCAGATCTGCGGTTTCTATTTTTGCTTCCCAATCCTCCCTTTCTACCTCCGGCACACTTTCTCCAAAGTCACGTTCCTCCATCGGAGGGGCACTAGGGGCTACCAACACAGAGACATCCTCTTCAGGTTCCGAAAACCTAACCGAGCATTCCTTCTCTTTCTGCCATCCCTTACATCCTTCACAATTCACCTTTAATGTTTTCAAAACCATGATCCCACACTCCTTTTGCCACTCCGGTTTATCTTTCAAATAATAAAAGATGTCTAAGTACAGTATTTCATCCCATTTTTCATTACTTTGCAGGAAATGCATCAAAGGTGTAATAATGTCAGGATTCAGTGTACCATTCCTAGGCCATTGCATACCATCGGGTTCATATAAAGGCCACACATTATTACAAAAGTCAATCAATTTCTTTTTACTTAGTTCTTGACTAAAATTCCCTGCATTCCAATGCTGTAATAAGCAACCCAAAGGTGAGTCATCAGGCACTTCCATTCCAGAACATGCTAAAGCTTTAAATGTTTTTAAAGGCATCATTACACACGTACACACACACACAAACCAACAAATACCACTGAAACCTTGCCTTTCCCGTCGCCGCGGGTGGCAAGTGCTGAACCTGCGTAATCGCTGTTACGTCTGACGGCCAGCGCCTAGGCTTTTTCCACAACCTTTAAGGACATCCGTTAGCCTCCGTGCAGGACCGCAGTCCTGTCTTAATCGGCAGGCTACAGAAATAAAAGGAATAAAGCACCTTCAGGCTTACCTCCTGGTCGTCCATCAGGCGCGGGGTCGGGCACGGGTAGATGTTCTCCCCAGAAATCACCTGGTGCCGGCGTGGAGTGGATCAGCACGCGAACCGCCCCAGCCACCTCCGGAGTCCCATCTGGGTCGCCAACAAACTGTTGCCCGATATCCCAAACAAAACACAAACTAACAAAGTTAGTTTATGCGGTGCTTTATTCAAAGGGCCCGGAGACCTGCGGACTAGCGTCCCAAAGTCAGATCTCACCAGTTTCCATTTTTACCAGGTTTTTATAAACTCTTACAAAGTTGACTACGTGCAAAAACACACACAGTTCAAGACAATACAGATACATAAATCTTGTAGATATTATTCCTAAAAGTCATAAAATCTACATGCTTGTCTACTCCAAACTGTAGGCTACCCCCCTAAATCCCCCTTACTTGTCTTCCCAACACCAGAACCCTTTATTATTGAATATACATTAACCTTTATTGTTTATTATTTCATCATGTTCTGTATGCTCTACTAGATCCTTTAATAATTTTGTAGTTCTCAGTACATTCCCAGGCCTGTTTTCCAAGGGCCTACTTGTGAACTGCTGCCTTCTAAGCCTTAGCATGACTACTACTACTTATAATTCTAATATATTTTATAGTAATTTTACAGACTCGGTATCAAGAGCACATCACAATCACATCACAGCCCTCCTGTGATGTCACAGGCACAAGCACATCACAGCCCTGACCTTGTGATGACAGCAGAGCACATCACAGCCTGACCCTGTGATGTCACAGCACAGAACACATCACAGCCCGCCCTGTGATGTCCAGGCACCAGGCACATCACACCGACCTTGTGATGTCACAGCACCAGAGCACATCACAGCCCTGACCCTGTGATGTCACAGGCACCAGAGCACATACAGCCCTGACCTTGTGATGTCACAGGCACCAGAGCACATCACGCCTGCTCCTTGTGATGTCACAGGCACCAGAGCAATCACAGCCCTGCTCCTTGTGATGTCACAGGACCAGAGCACATCACAGCCCGCTCCTGTGATGTCACAGCACAGAGACTCAAGCCCTGCCTGATGTCCAGACCAGCACATCACCCGCCTGTGATGTCCAGGCAAGGACATCACAGCCCCTCTTATGCACAGGCAAGAGCACATCACACCTGCCCTGTGATGTCACAGGCACAGAGCACATCAACCTGCCCTTGTATGTCCAGGCAAGACAATCACAGCCCTGCCTTGATGTCAAGCACAGAGCACATCACAGCCGCCCTTGTGATGTCAGGCACAGCACTCACAGCCCTGCCCTTGTGATGTCACAGAAGAGACATACAGCCCTGCCCTTGTGATGTCACAGGCACCAGAGCAATCACAGCCTGACCCTTGTGATGTCACAGGAGAGCACATCACAGCCCGCCCTTGATGTCACAGACCAGAGCACATCACAGCCACCTTTGATGTCACAGGCACCAGAGCACATCACAGCCCTGTCCTTGTGATGTCACAGGCACCAGAGCCATCACAGCCCACCCCTTGTGATGTCACAGGACCAGAGCACATCACAGCCTACCTTGTGATGTCACAGGACAGAGCACATCAAGCCCTCCCTTGTGATGTCACAGGCACAGAGCACATCACACTGACCTGCCCTATTGATGTCAAGGCATCAGAGCACATCACAGCCCTGCCCTGTGATGTCACAGGCACCAGAGCAATCACAGCCTGACACTTAATGTCACAGGCACCAGAGCACATCAGCCTTGACCTTGTGATGTCACAGTGCAGAGCACATCACAGCCCCCCTTGTGATGTCACAGGCACCAGAGCACATCACAGCCCTGCTCCTGATGTCAGCAGCACCAGAGCACATCTACACGTCGACCTTTGATGTCACAGGCACCAGAGCACGTCACAGCCCTGCCCTTGTGATGTCACAGGACCAGAGCACATCACAGCCCTGCCCTTGTGATGTCACAGCACAGAGCACATCACAGCCCTGCCCTTGTGATGTCACAGGCACAGAGCAATCACAGCCTGCCCTTGTGATGTCACAGGTGAGAGCACATCACAGCCCTGCCCTTGTGATGTCACAGGCACCAGAGCACATCACAGCCTGCTCCTTGTGATGTCACAGGCACCAGAGCACATCACAGCCCTGCCCTTTGATGTCACAGGCACCAGAGCACATCACAGCCGGGCCCCTTGTGATGTCACAGGCACCAGAGCACATCCCAGCCCTGACCCTTGTGATGTCACAAGCAACAGAGCACATCACAGCCCGGCCCCTTGTGATGTCACAGGCACCAGAGCACATCACAGCCCGGCCCCTTTGTGATGTCACAGGCACCAGAGCACATCACAGCCCTGACCCTTGTGATGTCACAGATGTTAGAGGACATAACAGCCCTGCTCCTTGTGATGTCACAGGCACCAGAGCACATCACAACCTTGACCCTTGTGATGTCACAGGCACCAGAGCAAATCACAGCCCTGCTCCTTGTGATGTCACAGGCACCAGAGCACATCACAGCCCTGACCCTTGTGATGTCACAGGCACCAGAGCACATCACAGCCTTGACCCTTGTGATGTCACAGGCACCAGAGCACATCACAGCCCTGCTCCTTGTGATGTCACAGGCACCAGAGCACATCACAGCCCTGCTCCTTGTGATGTCACAGGCACCAGAGAAAATCACAGCCCTGATCGTTGTGATGTCACAGGCACCAGAGCACATCAAAGCCGTGATCGTTTTGATGTCACAGGCACCAGAGCACATCACAGCCCTGCTCCTTGTGATGTCACAGGCACCAGAGCAAATCACTGCCCTGATCGTTGTGATGTCACAGGCACCAGAGCACATCACAGCCAGGCCCCTTGTGATGGCACAGGCACCAGAGCACGTCACAACCCTGCTCCTTGTGATGTCACAGGCACCAGACCACATCAGAGCCCGGCCCATTGTGATGTCACCGGCACCAGAGCACGTCACAGCCCTGCCCCTTGTGATGTCACAGGCACCAGAGCACATCACAGCCCCGCTCCTTGTGATGTCACAGGCACCAGAGCACATCACAGCCCTGACCCTTGTGATGTCACAGGTGTTAGAGCACATCACTGCCCTGCTCCTTTTGATGTCACAGGCACCAGAGCACATCAAAGCCCTGACACGTGTGATGTCACAGGCACCAGAGCACATCACAGCCCCGCTCCTTGTGATGTCACAGGCACCAGAGCACATCACAGCCCCGACCCCTTGTGATGTCACAGGCACCAGAGCACATCACAGCCCCACTCCTTGTGATGTCACAGGCACCAGAGCACATCACAGCCCTGCTCCTTGCGATGTCACAGGCACCAGAGCACATCTCAGCCCTGTTTATTGTGATGTCACAGGCACCAGAGCACATCTCAGCCCTGACAATTCTGATGTCACAGGCACCAGAGCAGATGACAGCCCTGCTCTTTGTGATGTCACAGGCACCAGAGCACATCAGAGCCCTGACCTTTGTGATGTCACAGGTTCCAGAACTTATCACAGCTGTGACCCTTTTGATGTCACAGGCACCAGAGCACATCACAGCCCTGACCCTTGTGATGTCACAGGCACCAGAGCACATCACAGGCCTGCTCCTTGTGATGTCACAGGCACCAGAGCACATCACAACCCTGACCCTTGTGATGTCAGAGGCACCAGAGCACATCAAAGCCCTGCCCCTTGTGATGTCATAGGTGTTAGACCACATCACAGCCCTGCCCCTTGTGATGTCACAGGTGTTAGACCACATCACAGCCCTGCTCCTTGTGATGTCACAGGCACCAGAGCACATCACAACCCTGACCTTTGTGATGTCACAGGTGCTAGATCTCATCACAGCCCTGACCCTTTTGATGTCAAAGGCACCAGAGCACATCACAGCCCTGCTCCTTGTGATGTCACAGGCAACAGGGCACATCACAGCCCCTCTCCTTGTGATTTTACAAGCACCAGAGCACATCACAGCCCTGCTCCTTGTGATTTCACAGGCACCACAGCACATCACAGCCCTGCCCCTTGAAATGTCACGGGCAGCAGAGCATGTCACAGCCCCGCTCCTTCTGATGTCACAGGTTTTAGAGCACATCACAGCTGTCCTGGTTTTAGGATAGGGTTCTGTCAATAAACGGCAGAAGTTTCCCTTTGAAATAGAGAAATCAATTTCACCCCCCTCCGAGTGTTATAATTGTTTCAAATCAAGGACTCAAGGCAGAGATAAGGATGTAAAAGTAACAGCTCTTTACTACTCTAACTCAGAGCACAAGTAGAAAACACCAACAACTATTAAAAATTACCGGCAAAAAGAACAGAAGAAAATAACCCGGTTCTAGTCCTTTCTTTAGACGCTGACACACCTCGGTCTGTGTCCATTCCGGGGATGTAACACGTGCCGCAGGGCAGGCGGGAGCGAGGGAGGTGGAGGGGAGCAGCCGGAGCCGGGCTGGGCTCAGGTGGGAGCAGCTCCTCACTCACTGTAGTGTCTGGAGATCAGTTGTATTCCCAAAGGCAAGAGGCGTTTGGTCTTTGGTGGTCAGCAGTGCCTCCTCTCCGCCTCTCGCCCAGAAACAGAAGTGCCCTCCACAAGCCCGCACGCTCCTCTGGGTAGCCCTGCCCGGAAGCCCTCGTGGTCCTCCGAGCAGCTCCGGTCCCACTCACCCGCCCGTCCAGGGCCATCACAAACCCTGGGCACAGCCGGCGGGTTCTGTTAGCATTACAATGGGAAAAAATTCTCCAAACTCATACATTAAAGGAGCAAAACCCCAACCCCCAACATTATCCACCCTCAATTTTTTCCCATGCCAACATGCTACAGCAAATTAAAAACTTTTAATCATATACATACAGGCAGTTATAGGCACAGTATCATGGATAGTTCACCCTAGAATAAGGTCTCCTTGGGGTATGCATCAGGTCTCTCCATCCTTTTGCATCACCCACTAAGTGCAACCTGGTCCTTGAGCGAAAACCACCCCACGAACAGGATTGTCTTTGCTGGAGGCAGAGTTTACCCAAACAGTTTTCCCTAACATGCCTCTGAGGTGTACCACTGGGACCTTATCTCTATCTGGTGTTCCCAAGAGCTCAGACTGAGCAGGGCCTGCTCGGTTAGTGGAACCTCGGGTATTCACTAACCATGTGGCCTTTGGTAAATTAATCTCCCAGTTCTTAAAAGTCCCCCCACCAAGTGCTTTTAAGGTGGTTTTAAGCAGGCCATTGCACCGTTTGACTTTCCCAGCCGCTGGTGCATGGTAGGGAATATGGTACACCCACTCAATGCCGTGTTCTCTAGCCCAGGTGCTAACAAGGCTGTTTTTGAAATGAGTCCCATTGTCTGACTCAATTCTCTCAGGGGTACCATGTCACCAAAGGACTTGTTTTTCCAGGCCCAGGATGGTGTTCCTAGCAGTAGCATGGGGCACAGGGTATGTCTCCAACCACCCGGTGGTGGCTTCCACCATGGTCAGCACGTAGCGCTTGCCTTGGTGGGTCTGAGGCAGTGTGATGTAGTTAATCTGCCAGGCCTCTCCGTATTTATATTTGGACCATCGCCCACCATACCAGAGGGGCTTCACCCGCTTGGCCTGCTTGATGGCAGCACACGTCTCACAGTCATGGATAACCTGGGAAATACTGCCCATGGTTAGATCCACCCCTCGGTCTCGTGCCCACTTATAGGTGGCGTCTCTGCCCTGATGACCTGAGGCATCATGGGCCCATCAAGCCAGGAACAATTCTCCCTTGTGTTCCCAATCTAAGTCTATCTTTGACACCTCTATCTGTGCAGCCTGATCTACCCGCTCGTTGTGCCGGTGTTCTTCACTAGCCCGACTCTTGGGAACATGGGCATCCACATGGTGGACTTTCACGGGTAGCTTCTCTATCCCAGTGGCAATGTCTTTCCACTCATCAGCAGCCCAGATTGGCTTTCCTCTACGTTGCCAGTCAGCCTTTTTCCACCTTTCCAGCCTGCCCCACAGAGCATTGGCTACCATCCATGAATCAGTGTAAAGGTAGAGCTTTGGCCATTTCTTTCTCTCAGCAATGTCTAAGGCCAGCTGAACAGCTTTGAGTTCAGCAAGTTGACTTGATCCACCTTCTCATTTGGTAGCTTGTGCAACCTGTCGTGTGGGGCTCCATACGGCTGCTTTCCACTTCCGATTCATTCCCACGATGCGACAGGAACCGTCGGTGAAAAGAGCGTAGCACGTTTCATCTGCTGGCAGCTGGTTGTACGGTGGGGCTTCTTCAGCTCAGGTCACTTGCTTCTGCTCCTCCTCCTCAGCGAGACCAAAATCTTCACCTTCTGGCCAGTTTGTAATTATCTCCAAAATCCCAGGGCGATTTGGGTTACCAATGCGGGCGCGCTGCGTGATGAGGGCAATCCACTTGCTCCATGTGGCGTCGGTGGCATGGTGGGTAGAAGGAACCTTTCCTTTGAACATCCACCCCAGCACTGGCAGTCGGGGTGCCAGGAGAAGTTGTGCTTCTGTGCCAATTACCTCTGAGGCAGCTTGAACTCCTTCATAGGCAGCCAAGATTTCCTTCTCCGTCGGAGTGTAATTGGCTTCAGAACCTCTGTAACCTCTGCTCCAGAATCCCAGGGATTGGCCTCGAGTCTCACCAGGCACCTTCCACCAAAGGCTCCAGGACAGACCATGGCTCCCGGCTGCAGAGTAGGGAACATTCTTTACCTCTGGTCCTGTCCTGACTGGGCCAAGGGCTACAGCATGAGCAATCTCCCGTTTGATCTGGGCGAAGGCTTGCTGCTGTTCACGGCCCCAGTGGAAATCGTTCTTCTTGCGGGTGACCAGGTAGAGAGGGCTCACAATCTGGCTGTACTCAGGGATATGCATTCTCCAAAAGCCTATGGCACCTAGGAAAGCTTGTGTTTCCTTCTTGCTTGTTGGTGCTGACATTGCAGTGATCTTATTGATGACCTCAGTGGGGACCTGGCGCCGTCCGTCTTGCCACTTCACTCCCAGGAGCTGGATCTCTCGGGCAGGTCCTTTGACTTTGCTTTTCTTGATGGCAAAGCCAGCTTCCAGCAAAATCTGGATGATTTTCTCTCCTTCTCAAATACCTCTGTTGCCATGTTCCCCACACAATGATGTCATCAATGTATTGCAAATGTTCTGGGGCCTCACCCTTTTCCAGTGCAGCCTGGATCAGCCCGTGGCAGATGGTAGGGCTGTGTTTCCACCCCTGGGGCAGTCGGTTCCAGGTGTACTGCACACCCTCCAGGTGAAAGCAAACTGAGGCCTGCACTCTGCTGCCAAAGGAATGGAGAAAATGCATTGGCAATGTCAATGGTAGCATACCACTTCGCTGCCTTGGACTCCAGCTCGTACTGCAGTTCCAGCATGTCCGGCACAGCTGCGCTCAGCGGTGGAGTCACTTCATTCAATGCACGATAGTCCACAGTCAATCTCATTCCCCTCAGACTTGCTTGAGCCAGATGGGGCTGTTGAAGGGTGAGGGGTTTTGCTGACCACCCCGGCTCTCCAGCTCATGGATCATCTTGTGATGGGGATCACAGCATCTCGATTTGTCC